>JAAGNO010016351.1:0-42995 GCA_033439905.1 Ceryle rudis | reverse complement strand
ATGCATTTATTGAGCCTTATTTATTTATTGAGCTTTATACCAGATTCTCTGAAACTTATTTTTTGGATATTTTAATACTATGCAGTATCAAACTTTAGAGCAGTTCAAATTCAATGGAAGGAAAAAAAGAAAAAACAAAACACAAGACAAAACCAAAGAAAAGTTTTGCTTAGCAATGTAATGGAAAACAAAAACCACGTTGTGGAAGCTAGAAGTGAACACTCCTGTCCTTGAGGAAGATTTATAGACTATATTCTTATAGACTATATTCTGCTGTATGATTCTTGCCTTTGTGTTTGAGGACTAGACAAACCCTCATCATCTGCTGCAAACCTAATTTTAAATGACTAAAGTTGACTCTTTTTTTATTTACATAAATATTCAATCATGCCTAGTTTATGAAAACTGAACATAACCTTTGGATGCGAAAAAATTGGGAGCCATTAGGACGCTTCTGTGTTGTCGCTTGTACTAAATTATCTCTGGGCCATTTTATGCCCTCGTTTTAGTGTGACTCCTGCATGTAAAACTTTTCTTTTGATTTACACACCAGTAAGTAGGAGGAGAATTAGATCTATGGCACTTTGCTTTGAGCAGCAATTACTACTTCTAGATTCCATTGTCATTATACTCTTTTATAATGGAAACAACTCTGTTGAAACTGATGAAAATGTGGAGTGAATATTGTGAAACTGGTAGGACTGAGAAGAGGATCAGGTCTTCAGTTTACAGCTTCTCAGACCTGCGAATTTACCTCCCATGAACAGGAATGAAACCCTTCAGAAGCTTTTGGCACTTTGGCTTGTTTGTGTACTCTTCATGTACACATCATGTGCATCTGTGTGTGTCTGTGTGTACGTATATATGATATGTGTAAAAGTACTTTTTATATAGTAACTTTCTGCATAGGGCAACCCAAACAGCTGTTATTCCTTTTTATAGCTTCTTTAATCTATGTGCCAACAAGTCAGTTTACAAAATCTGTTTTGTTGATGACTGCTGCGATAATAATTGTGGTGTTTTGTGGCTTGGCAAAAGCCTGGGGTCTCCTCCGAGGACTCTTGCCAAAGCCTTTGAAGGGGTTGAGGTGGATTCACTGCCAAAATGAGTCACCACTCTCTATTTTATTTAGTGTCCTTCTGCCAAGGCCTTAGACACTTTCTGTTTTCATTCTTTTGTAGGCTTTCCTTCCCACATTGTGGTTTCCTTCACAGCCAGAGTAATGTGTTTGCCAGCATAGGTGAGAGAGTGTGGCTGACTCTCCAAATGCCACTGCTAGACTATGCTTAAGGGTTAGTGGTTTAGCTATTGTGCTCTCTCAAAATGAATGTGCTAGATTTAATTATATGCCTATGAATTATAAATAAAAAAAAAAAAAAGGACTGCTGCATCTGATAGAGCACAGTGCAATAACCTAGAGTAAGGTCAAGGGATTTCAGAGGTCTGTCAGTGTTTACTTCTCCAAGGCTCTGTACTACTGCATCCTTTGAATTATTTCACTTGTGATTGTGCTGGTCAAATCAGAGAAATGTTGCTCCTCTAGAATAAATCTTCTTTTTTGCTTTTTGTCTGAGGCTGGCCTTCCTACTAACTTTCTTCTCCATCGGGAAGCAGATAATTGCTCTGTTCACAGCAGAATAACAGATGCATAGTAGTTATCGTAACACTTTGCATGTCCCACCCAGATGTCTGAAAAAATTTGAGAAACCAAAATGAATGGATCTGACATTCTGACATCCTTTATACAGATGTGAAAACTGAGGCACAGAGAAGTGAAGTGATTCAGTCAAAGTCACATAGGAAGTCTGCGTGAGGCCTGGAAACAGAACCCACATCATCTGACTCATTGGCCTTTGCTTTAACCACAAAAACTTCCTTTTTCCCGCTATACTGAAAGTGATATGTTTTGGCCTTATTCTAGATAAAATGTTAGATGTAGAGATGGCCTAGATAGCCTTACAGTAAAACGTGTAATTCCTACTCGGGTGATGTTGGATGATATGAGTCATGACTTATTACAGTATCTGTGGTTTTCTCAGTGCTGTGAGGTTTTGGTATGAATGAGGGAAGCAATATGGGGATTTCAGCTAACTGTTAAGCAAAATTACTGTGGAAAAAACACATGGTACTCTAAAGAGTAACAGCAATATTAGCTTTTCAAATGGGTTTTCTGTTCCTCATCGATAAAGTGCTACACTATGAGGTCAGCAGCTGGATTTACAAACTGATTTACAAGCCTGGGTTGTAAAAGGCCTAACGGAATGAATCCCTGTGTTCCCCAAAATCACACCCTGAGGTGACTGTGTGTACACAGAGGTGCATATAGAGGTGATCCTGCAGGTTTATGAGTGTCAGACGTGTTTCCCCAGCAAGGATCTATGTGGGAGCTTACAGTTGCTTCTCAGTCTTTGCTATCAAGCAAAATTATATTTTTGAACATTAAAAAAATACGAATGTTACCAGTACAGCCTTTTGTATAGTTATGGAACAGAACCAGATCAGGAGAAATGTTTTCAACCATCCTTTTCAGTGTCTTTTGCTGTGTGTTTCAGTCTTTCTTGATTGCTGTCTCCCCATCTTTGGAGATCAGCGCAAGTCTGTGCAGCCCTCAGTCCTGTTCAGGCCCGCAAATGATGAAAGTCTTTGCCTGGCAGTCTGGTTTCTGATGAACTTTACCCAGAAAACAATTTAATCCCAGGAATTTTCTGTGTCCTGAAGAATGCATAGATCTCATGCAAGGAAACATTTTGGCCTTCATCCTTACACCTCTCCGGCCTGCTTGGGTTTTTTCTGTCTTACCGTTTCTTCCCTTCTCCCTTTGTCTCCTGCATCGCTCCTTTACTTGCTTCGTATATCCATGTGCCAGCTGCCTGGTTTTATTTCGTTGTGACTGTCCATATATGTGCTGTACATTTTTTCTTTCCCTTTATATTTTTGATAGTTTGCTTTCCTGACACAGGACAGCGAATCATTGTGTTTCGCTCTACCTGAAGTGTCTTCAAAAGAGGGAAACTGCCAAAAATGATGAGTCCTGGTGAAGTTCACTTAGCAGGAGTCCATGTAGATAAAATTTCTCTTCCTGGGAGCACTTTATTCACCCAAGCCATTTGTCATTGCCAATTAGTAGTGAACGTGCAGGTTGGGTCACTTGCTGTCTGGGAGTGATAAGATTGTACATCCTTTGGAGCCCAGGTCCCTCCTGAGTTAACCTGGCTACACCTAAACATAGATTCCTAGGAGTAGCTCTGGGTTTGTAGGCTTCAAATTAAAGTTGTAATTGGAAAGAAGAGACTGTTCTTTGGTTTACAGTCCAAAACAGGTTAGTCCATTCTCTTGTCAACATTGCTCATCATCGGAAGAGAGCTACAGGTCTTGTGTTCTGAGTTATTGAGTTGGACTAGGTGATCTCCAGAAGGAAAGGGTATGAAAATGGGAGAAGGGAGGAGAGGAAGGGAAAGGGAATAAAGATCTGTGCCTTACAGAGATTTCCAGGGACAGATTGTATCCCTGTCCTTGGGCACAGTCTCAGGAACAAGTTTTCTGCCTTTCCCTGCATCAGAAACCTTCTCGCTTTTAACGAATCTGGTAATCTTAATTTTCTTGTAAGAGTTGTGACCTTTTTTTATTCAGAAAATATGTGATGTCCTTTACTCAAGTAACAATTTAACTATAAAGAGTCTGGGTCATTCTGACTGAATTCAATTCTAAGTAAAAGTTCAGAGATGATGTGTGTAGTTCAGCAGCAGCTTGCCTAGGTTATCTGTGTGCCGTGGGTTGCGGAATTTGCTTCACCAGTGACAGCATTAACAATGCAGGCTTTATTTACAAGAGGTTTATAGTGATACCACAACTGATAGAAATCTTTGCAGTTTCACTGGTTTTAATGGAATTATTCCAGATCTAGCTGCGGATCTGATCTCTAACACAGCACTCCACATTCTAAATTACCACTGCAGCTTAAGTAAATTCTGTGACCTCATGCATAGTTATCACTGGGAGAACCTATTATAATTAAGAGGCAAAAAACCACTTTGCCATAGAGTTAAATTAGGATTTTTCACTCACTGATCTGCATTTGTTAGCAGCAGCTATACTGAGTCAGCCAGACAAGGGAAGACACAGAGGCACTGTGTATATTTATTCCCTTTTCCCCTCGCACTGTTTCTAAAGCATTTGCTGACTCCTGTAGCTCTAATTCAAAAGTATAAAAATTGGGAGACAGGAAAATTTTTAAGAGCATGTGGTATATTCTCCATCCTGTAAATGGACTGGTTAAAGAACTGACGGTTTCACCTACAGATGAGCAGCTTTGCAAGTAGAACAGGAAGAAAACTTTCAGTTCAGTAAAAACTAAAACAGAATAACAGAGCCTGCACTATATCATATTAGAGAATATATTGCTTACCTCGCAGAAGCAGATTGAGGGTATTCATGGCCACTGGTGAATTCCCTCGTGTGTAGTAATCTCTGATTATTTGCCCCTGAAATTCTTCACCAGCGTAATGTTCTGTAGCCGAGGCTTATATAAAGTTCAGGTTTTATTAATTCACCCTTATAAGTGCAGTACTTGGTTCACATTCATGATTACAATTATTTATTTAAGTAGAAAGAGATATCTAAAAAACATTTAGTGGATTATTCTGAATCTCAGAGGGCTCTTTTATATACAGTATTTAATGAGCAATCTACTTTGGAAAATAATTAGATTTATTGTGGGTAACTATCCTTTTAACCCAAGCAATGTGGTATAAATAAAGTGGAAGCCACTTTTTAAACTATTATAATAATAGGAGCACTGAAAGAAATAAAAAAAGATTTTATTTTAATTTATTTTTGGGGGGTATGGCAAGCCATAAACTGTACAATGGTGAAGCAGAATGAATGAGTGCCTTTTTAGAGGGGAAACTTTCTGTGCACCAGAAGGCTAACTGCTGAAATAATGGAGCCATTCACAAATATATTTTTTTGTGTAGCAAATAATAAAATAGTTGAACAATGAAGTCTCCTCAAGTGCATAATAGATAAAGAAATCAACTGCAAAAAAAGGAAAAAAAAAAAGGGGGGGGGAGAATAAAATTCCATCTTCAAGATCATAGTTGAACCAATTAGAAAATATTTGTAAAGGCTGGTCCTTTGTCTGCAAGTCTGTGTGTGCACTAAAGCCTGTTGGTGCTCACGGGGTAGGCTGTTTTCTGCCCTCTTTAGAAGCAGAGCCCCAGGGACTGGTGCACCCTCCACTCCGCATGGCCCATCGTGGCTCTGAGGTTGTCCTCCCTCTTCATATCTGAAGCTTTTTGACCCTTTCGGAGACCCACACGTGGCAGGGAGGGATGGTGACCAGCTGGGGGGCGGCCACCAGCTTTGGCCAGGAGCATAAAGATGAGATCTCTGGCCAAGGGTGCCATAGCTTGTCAGCAGCGTGGGCCTGATCCAGAGTGTGTGAGCATCAGCTGGGGGCTTTGTAAAAAAGGAGAGGTTTAATCAAGCCGTGAGTTTCAACCCAGTCAGTCCTGAGTACAGAAATACTTGGCCAATAATCATTCTTCTTGCTGCTCTTCACACTCAGTGTTAGTATTAAGCACTTCTCAGACAGATTCCATTATCTACGTGTAAACCAGGGGGCCAATACACTACATTTCTTACCCTAATGCACTAGTGACACAGAAGGTGGTGTTTTCAGTCTAAATCATATCTTTCTGTGGTTTCTATATTTATTAAAGGACTTGGATGCATATAATATAGTCTTGCCTTCATGGGTTTGAGATGGAACAAAGTGAACAGAATTACTTTATACTTTTTCCCATTTTTATTTATGACCGGTTGGAGCCAGAGCTCTGAAGATTTACACTTGGCAGTAGAGTAAGATGCTGTGCTTGTCCTGCTCTCCTGGTAGGCCCAGTAAATCGTAAGCTCTTTGAGGCAAGGGCTCTTGCTTTGTTCTGTGCTTATACAGCGCTCAGCACAACGGGGATCTGCCGGGTGGCAGTCCTAGGTGCAGTCCTGATAATAATTAGTGATACTTGGACTTGGCAGTGAGGTCCCTGTGACAGGGTTAAAGGACAAGAGTCCCTTCCTACATCATGAGAAGAAGGAGCAGTCTGCAGGTGTTTTGACAGCCTCAGATATGGGAAGAGTTTCTGCTTGGATTATGGTACCTGTGTAAGGTTGATAAACCTGCAACGTCAGATATTTGGTGCGTTCACCCCTCCGGTGTCCTTGCTTCTTGATCTCGACAGCACAGAGCAGATTGTCATGGAATACATCCTGGATATTGCTTTTGAATAAGGAGCGGAGAAAAATCAGAAAAAGATTTTGCCTAGTGGGGGAGCATAAGACAGACATAATTTATTACAGGCTCGCCTGTCATGACTAATGGATTCAGCCCCTATTAACTGAGCTGTGACACTTAAACTGACTATTTTTCTTCAGCTTCTTCCCTCAATTTGGACCAAACCACATACCTAGCAAGAAAGAAATTCTTCTTTTCTCCAAAGTAGATTTTTGCTGTGAGAAATGAAGGGGGGGACTTCAGGAACAAAGTCCACCATCACTTGTAAGCCGTAGTTGGGGTTACATGGCACCATCACTTCTGCCCAGAAGTCTGAATTTCAGGGCACATGTATGAAGACATGAGCATGTATGCTAATGTAATATCTCTGGCTGCCTTCCCTCTGCCACCCTTTCCCACTCTTCCCTGCTATTCCTGGTTTATTTAGCCTGCCATAATACAATTAGTATCTTGCAGAGGCAGGGCAAACGAGCTCTGCCATCGTCTGCTGACCCAGGTTTGCAGATACCTTGGTTAGTCAATAGCACGAGCACTCCCACCTTACCCACTGGGATGGACACGGAACGTCCATAATGCCGTAACGATACCACAATGAAGCAACGCAGGGAGAAGTTAGGAGACATTTGGAAGAAGGAGCTATACTTCCATGGGTTGATTTTATCCCAGCAGATTATTTTCACAACTACTTCAGGATGAGATAACTGTTGTAAGAGGATGGGCCAGACTCTTTTGGTCATTGAACGTTGTTGGGCACTGCGGTGCAATGAGGAATTGGGTTTTATAACTAACTTTTTTCCGTTTTAGACACTTATTCATAGACTTGGGTTTGCTAAATGGAGAAATTCCTCTTTTGGAACCAGAATGAAATAACTAATTTCTGAGCATGTTCACAAAACGATTTACTCTTGATGGGAAGTTTAAGGGAACAAAAAAGCAGACTATTTTAGAGTCTCACATATACTTTTCTAACTAGATCACGGGCTACGTAGTAATTTTAGGAAAGGAACGCAGTTCACATTTGAGGACTAAGTTAAAAAAACCTGAGTTTGAAATTCATAGGAGGAGAGAGACATTCCTGCTTTCTTCTTATGGTTTGGCATCAAACCAGTCATATGCAAATTTTAAATTGTGCTGCTAAATAGTTAAATAAGCAGATCTAAAGGGTGTAAGGTTCGCAGATCCTTTGTAATATCCACACACGGCTCACTTTATATCTTCTACCAATACATTTTGAATCACTTTTCTGATTTTATTGAAGAAAATGTCTGGAATTTTGATAGGAAGGACTTGAAAAAGATAGTTGAATCTGGATAAAATATTCATAGATATAAGAACTTCTAGTACCAGGGAAAGGCTGCTGGGTGCCTTCGTGACTGTTCTAATTTCCTAATTTCTGTTTTCCCTGTTTTCTGAGCTGTGTGTTTAAATAAACTCTTCTGGTTCTGTCTTTCACACATCATTGCTTTTTGCTTCAAAGGCTCCTTTTAATAACTTATTCTTTGGTTTAATTGTCTTTTGAACATGAATTGGGCTTCACCAAACACTCTTTATACAGCTCACACCCACAAATACTGAGAGCGGGGTCGCTTCAGTCTACATGTAATTTTGGATATGGAGCTTACTCTTTACTGCCTTGGCTGACAGAGTTAAGTTTTCAAAATAGTTTCCATTGTAGCTCCTTCTTTAACCAATCCCAAGGTTGGGGCAGCAACTTTTTCTCCCTTGTCTTTGTGGAAAACAGACCACACTCCAGGTTTGCATGGAATCTCTTCCACCATATGTTTTTAGTAATTGTATAGTAGGGGAAAAAATCACTTTTCCCTTGTCAGACATTTCCAGCAACACTTTTTTTGTAAAGGGCTTCATCAGAAGTGGCTGAAATTCGAGACTATTCATAGAAATGGTCCTCAGAGGAGGTGAAGTTTGAGAAAGAAAATAGAAAATATGGTTAAGCTGTGATTGAAAAATCACTTCTGAGCACGTTTGTAGGGGCCTTGCCTCACACTGCTACCACCCTTTTTTCATGGCACCGAGAAGCAGTCCGAGGGCTCACCCAGATGGGGCAGATGCCGTGTGCTGGCTGCTGTCACGGCAGCTTTCCAGAGGGTGTCGTTTATTCGCCGCCGTGGCAGAAACTTTGCTTTGCACTGGGTTATTTTTCTGCCGTTGCACCTGTGCCCTTCAGTGGGCACTGGCTCTGTCTGTTGTCCGCTGCATGTAGATGAATCATATGGCACTTTGTGTGGCTCTCTAATCTATTTCCCTACTTTTAATTTGCTTTTTAGCTTTAATTTTTTATACCGGTTATGCAACTAAAGGTATGTCTCGTGCTGTTACTCCTTATTTCTTGCACTGGACAAACCACTGTTGGTGGCCACTTCATGGCAGGTAGAAAAATATCTCGTTAAAAAAAAAAGAAGACGCTCAGTGAGCAGAGGCAAATAGGGGCATGCAGAGGAGGCAGGGGGAGATGAAATGTTTATTTACCTTTTGGGATGAGTTGCTCAAATTGCAGATAATCCCATTAGAATAGGAACAATCCTCTTGGATGGTGAGGTCTGTGCAGCACGTACCGCCTTGGGACCAGGTTACTGAGGCATCGAGGTAGTAATGGGAATTAGTAATAGCCTTAGTATCATGAATAACTTCTGTGTTCCAAAGGGTTAACACGTATGGGAAGAAGTGCTTAAATAAAAGGTGGTACTGGTTCTTCACAGTCTTCCCATGGTCTATAATGGGACCAGCACGAGGTCCTATATATAGCTTTGAACATTTTCATCTGTAACATTTGGTGTAAATTGTAACTTTCAGAAACTTATCTTTTATGTGGTGCAGTTTGCTTTTATGTCCCTTACTGTCTAATCTTATCTTCCCATGTGCTGAAATATAAAAATTCATTGCAATTATCTTTCCTGTAGTAGGATATCAAGGAGTTGGTACATTGTAAGGGGACCAGGTTGAAGTACAAGCAACATACTTTTTTTTTTTTTTTTTTTTTTTTGGTTCTAAAAATATCAGTGCTTCAAAGGTCAGCTAAATGATAAATCCTGTTCTAAGAGTATATATAATACATACGAATGCACACTATAAATTTTATAGATTTTCATTGAAGTGCTTCACAGTCTGATGATAATTTCAAAACGTTTCGAGTTTATCTGAGGTCACTGGTAGAGCGAGCGAGGAGGGAGAGAGGCGGCAGGAGGAGGCTGCATCCCTTTTGGCCGAGGGGAAAAGCGGCGTGCCAGCTTTTGGCTATTGAATATGGTAAAAACCCATCGGGTTTTTTCTCTAAGAAGTCAGTTGGATGACAGCAGCCTTCTCCTATGGCCAAAGTCACTCCTGTTGATTTAAATAGGAATAGGCCCTCGTATCGCGCTCTTGCCTTCCCCTTTGTTTCTCTGAGAGCGCGTAGGGTGAACGCGTGCGGAGCGCAGCTGCCGGAGGTCGTGCTGCCACCAGGAAGCTGGAATGTTTTCCTCTGCGGACAGTGTGATCCATAGCCACCAGCCCACAACTTAACTGTGTTTCTAAGAGAGAACGAAGAAATTCTTCTAGAAGTACTCCCAGAGCACCAGTCTGCTCTCGTGCTCTTTTTTCTTGCCATGGGAAAAGATGGGTTCGACCAAAGCACTGTAAATAATATAACTGGCTGGAGGCATTTTTAGATGTACAAATGCTGAAATGGATTTTCTCTAACGTAGAAGGACAGGAGTATTTTATTCCTCCCCGGATGGTAGAATTTATTTAAGTTTGGTGGTCTTGATATGTCTTTATTAGGAGTAAGAGTACAGTTAAAAAAGAGGTAGCGGTCAAGGAAACTGAAGGACTCTCATCTCTTTCTCAAAATAATAAGTATTTATAAGTAGACCCAATGTTTCTTGTACCGGACTAAATAAAGCATTCCAGAATAAAACAAACACATCTTCCCGTTTAGGCTTTCATTACACAAGTCCTGTAGAAATTCATACTAAGAGGGCTTGAGAATTTCCCTCCCATAGACGATCCCAGCGTCCGGCATCGTGTCCAACCCGCCTAACACAGCTGGGTGCTCAGGTCTGTGGTCGCAGGAGCTTCGGGAAGAGCTGCCGGTGGTAGGAGCTCATCAAATGAAAACGTCTCACGTGCGTCATCTGCGTGACTGCGAGGAGCGAGTCTAGCTTTAACTACGCTTCCTGAAGTGTTGCAGTCAATACAGTTGCTCTTTTCACTGGATAGTGCTTACTTTTCTTTGGGATCACAAACATTTGAATACAATTATTCAGTCAGCTGGACATCTTTTTCCTCCCATTTCTGCACAAACAGTAGTAGAATTTAGTGTTGATTTAAAAGACTGTCTGCCTTAAAGCAGATTGCAGAGTTTGCACACTGTGAATTGTAATTAAAGTGTAAGGGGTGCTTATTATGTCAACAACTGGCATGAGAACCCCCGAGCAGCAGGTGACCCCAAACATGTGACGTTTGTGACAGCTAGGATCCTTCTTTCACTGGTTTAGCAATCTGAAAGACCAAATTGAAAGAAGCCCAGAGGCTGTATATTTCATTAAGTCCCAAGGGAAGTGTGGGATACAGCTTCCTTCTGCTTTGCTGGGACGTAGCCAAAAACTTTCTAGAGGCTCTGTTTTTGACAGAGGATTGCTAAAGGGGGGGGAGAAAAACCTTCCACCAATCACCCATAGGACCATAAATTTGACATTTCCCACAGTTTCTTTGAGGCACTGATGTTGCTGTGTCAGCAGTATGTCCCAAATCTTGTGTTGTATTGTTTGAAAAGGAACAGTCAAACTTTCAGGGGAGCTGAAATGTTTTTCTTCATTGTCCAACAGTTCCTCCGCTGCAAAGCCACAAAGGATTCTAAAACACACCTCCCAAAATGGGGGCCGCTTTTATCAGCAGTAGGTACCGCGCGCAGTCACGGAGCAGACGTTGCTTTCTGAGGCGGCCGAACGTAGTCAACATTTCATCCGTGTTACAAAGCAGACATGAGAATCTCATTTATAGCCACATACGACCTGATTGCAGGAATGATAAGAAAAGGAGCCTTATGAAAACACTATGCTAAATTTATCCCTGGTGTAATTCCAGTTGGGTTATGTCAAGAATAAGCTCGAAGGCCCAAAGCCTGAATTATATGGTTTGTAACACAGCCTGTAATTTATTTTTAACTAATTGTAAGTTTAGTGTTAAATTAAGTTCTTCAGCCTCAGACCTCGCCCCTGTCCCACCAATCCTTTTGTGGGTGACCCGTGGTGCAGCTGGTAAACCCTTGCTCTTGCTGAGCTCTGGGCATCAGCCCTCCGCAGCGGCAGCCTCCACGGGAGAGCAGGCAGCACTTCTGTCTGCCCGTGTTTCCCATTCTCTCTGGGTTGCACGTGTCTCAGTTGGGGGGACTTTCCAGCTTTGTTAAGAAGATTTGACTTAATTTTTTCTGAGGTTTTGAAAATAGCAAATGCATGCTCGTTCTCTTCGTACAGAATCACCTGCATGAACCTATCAACTGTCCATCTGTCCTACACCACGATAGCTTTCCAGCCAGCTTTTTTATGTGCCTGCTGATTCAGATACTTCACTTACTTTGGTGGCACCTCAATCCCATGATGGTTGAGGGGTTTTTTTTGTCCTTTGTAAGTCTGTTTGCATCAATATGTTTTTAATTAGCCTAGGAAGGAGGAAGGGTTTAGGATTCTTGACTCCTCAACGTGATCCCTGTCATTTCTGCCACTGACCTAGTAAGTATTTCTGGTCAAGTTACTTAACCTATAGAGTCACGCTCCACCCAGAGAGATCCTGCAGTAGCTCCTATTTCCTCAAGAAAATCGATCAAGTTAGATAGAGATAAAATAGTTTTAATAGTACTCCTATTTCAAAGTAGTATTTTGAGAATTAACGTTGATGATGGTCTTTGATCTCGGATGAAAGATCCTTTAGAAATGTAAAATATCTTTGTTATTTGTCATCTCTGTGGTTGAGAAATTTTTCTTCGAAATTGAATTCTTGAAAACACAGGCAGAAGGTTTCATTGTAGCCCTGATTATTTAATTTTTTTAGTAGAGTTTCAGAAAACTTGACTGGGTTGGTTGTGATTACACATCGCATAATATGCCAGTGTAGATGCAAGTAACCTGGAGTTGCTAGTGCAACTTCTCATGTCATTCCTCATTTCAATTTTTTATTTTAAACACTATTTTAAAAAGTAATAAAATGACTAAAATGCTGAGATTTTGAAAGTAGCTTCTGAGCCCTTCCCTCATACCTTGCCTCACATAAAATGGTGCCTTGTGACCATTCTCACAGGATTTTATTTCTAACCCAGCATGCAGAGCACAGTTGGACTCTGCAGCTGAGACAGAACTAGGTCCTAAGAAGTGCTTGAGCAGAATCTTTACCATCTCTCAGCTCTGGCCCAAGGCAGTGGTAGACTCAATGTCTTCCCATTTTATTTCAGTACAGTATGATAAAGACCTGCAAGCAGCTTCTGCCCTGCCAGCAAAGAAGCGGGTGAAAGTACTGTTAAAAATGGCAGAAGAAATAGTCACGAGTCAATGAGGAGCTTACACTTGGTCTATTTTTCATTGATGGACAACTAATTTCTTCTGAAAAGTCAACTTCTAAGTGAACCATTTTCCCAGTGTATCACTGTACCTTTAACTTTTTTGGAAGGTCTGTTTCTGAAAAAATAAACTCAAACAAAACAAACACATTAGTAATATTTTTATCTGAGAAATTTTAGCTTTTTTTTGTCCAACTGATGTTTTCAGGCTTTGTAATGTACTGCTTCCTAAAAGGCACACTCTCCAATGCATTAAGTACAACAGAATATTCCTTTGCAGGATTCCCTTTGTTGCAGACATTATTTATGACATTTTAGTCAATATTTGCATGGCAGACTGTCCAAAATTATTTTGTTTTCGGCACATCACTGATAACTGGACCCATACTCTTTATCATTCTTTTACATTCATTAGTCACTCTGTAGTGTTTTTAACATTTTAAAACACTCATGCAATTCAAAGGAAAATAGATTTCAGCCAAAACGCCTTCAAAATTATCTTTTTCCCTTTGAGTTATTCAGCGATTTTTAACACTTCGTATGTTTGATGTTTTTTTCTTTAGTCTCAGCAAGGCAAAGTTTTTTCAGGCTTTGACTATGCTAAAGATAGGATTTTGATAGAGAAAAAATAAAAAGTGAGGTAAAAACTGAACTTAATCTGAAAATGTTATCAGACGTGGTGTAAGGTGTAGCCTGCCAAAAAACTTGGCTATTTGCCTTCTGTGTAAAAGGTAATTTAAAAAAAAAAATAAATAAATTGCAACAAAACTAATTAGCAGATATTCTAATGCAAGAAAATGTTGCTGTTAGTAAAGTTTCTTCAATATGCCAGAAAGCAGATGGTGGCAATGGAATAGCGTTTTCTTTTGCCAGCTTTTCTATATGCTTTCTAAACCTGCAAGAGCTTTTGCTATTCAGTATTCAAATTTCTGACACTCTATGATCTTTTTCATCTTAAAACAGAAATAGAAACTGAAACTTAAAAATGTAATCAAGTTAAGCTGTCTGTTCATCAGATCATAACCATGGCTTTAAAAGTTTGATTAAAATTTTGTCTATACAGTGTAGTTACAGGTTTTGAGAGCTCTGGACTTTTCTGGTTTTAATTTTCTTCCTCAGAATTTAGTTTTGCAGCACTGGGACCGAGTGAAAACGGATTTTAGGTTGTATTTTCAGAGTCAACACATTAAGCTTAATCTTTTTCAGGGTGTGCATGTGAGTGTAAGGGAATCCTACCTTATTTATATAAATGCCCAACTCTTTCATGTATTTGTAATGATCCACTGTCCTTTGAGATGTGGATACAGTTCCCTTTCTCCGTGATTTCTGCCGATCGTACCTTAGGTTTTGCTGTAAGTCGGCGCGGTGGCTCTGTACCGAGCCTGCAGGATGTTACTTCTCTCCGAGTTTTAACTTTCTCTTCCCCTCGCGTGGCTTACACACACACGCAGCAGAAACACAGAGCAAGTAGGCTGCCTACCAAAAGGCTGCTTTTTTTTTTTTTTTCTGCCCGAGTCTATGTTGTTGATGCCAACACGATACTGATGCAACAAAACACGTCCTGATTTTTATGGTAATTCTCTGTTCTTCTTCGCAGTCTACAATATTGTGAGAGTAGAAACATATCCACGGAGAGGCAATCGGTGGCAGTTCTTTGTGGGCAGAATCCTCTGACTTTCCCGTGCGAGAAAGGCTTTGGGCTGATGGCAATGTGTCTGCAATTATTTTCAGAAAAAAAAGGCAAGAGAGAGGAAGGTAGGGAGGGAGGAAAAGGAACTATCGAGCAGCTTTTTCTGCTATATGGTTTTATATATCTATGTATTTTTGCCAACAGTTTAATTTTGCATAAAGCTTAAGAAAACCTGAAATGGAAATTTTTCACATGCCACGTTGAACTCCTCAGAGTGCACAGAACAAGGAAAAGACATCTGCCAGAAAAAGAAAAAAAAAAAAAAAAAAAAGAAAAAAAAAAAAATTGGCCACTACACCAAATATGTACTTAACAGAGGCTGAAATGGGAGCCAAGAGGAAAAGTGTCAGGTACATCAAAATGAAAAGAGAGTTGTGAAAATGGGGCTGCCAGTGTAGATCCATAATAAAAAAATAGTACCTCAACTTTGTTCAGGTTACCCCATCGGTAACTTTATATTAATCTGTTAATGACAAAAACTCCGTGGAATATTAGTTCACCTTCTGTTTATTCCTGAAATAATCAAACACATTTTTATTACCAACATCGTTTTTCCCTGTGTGAAATAAACCAATCCTTCCTAGGGAAAATGGGCCCATTCTTGAAGATATTAGCTCTTCTTTAGCATCCTTTATTCTGCTTTATGTATGGATTCCTACTTGACTTTTCAATTAATCGTAGGAAAATTTTACACCTGTTCTTTAGGAGAAAGAGAAGAGGGAGAGGTAGAAAAAGCAAGAGGAGGTCAGGGCTTTTGTCCAGTCTGTTGATTTGATGAAGGTTTTGCTTTGTTTTTGCTGGCTGACGAAGTCTTGAACGGCTCCGGCTGCACAGAGACCTTACCAAGAGGCACAGACTGAAATATGTGAACACCCTGATGGTCTCCAGAAGCAGCTCGGTTATTCGTGTGATGTTGTAAAGGCGAGCTTTGGAAAGCAGGCTAAAAAGGCTGTGCTTATTGTCAGGGAGGGGGTTTTATTTGTCTTTTTGATGGAGGGCAGGTTTGAAAAATTCTTTATTCCTGTCCGCTATGGAAAATCTAGAGCCTCCTTGGTTGTGACCTTGTAGCACCGTGCATCTTGGCCAGAGGAGAGGTACCAGACCGCCAGCTACTGCTTGGGCAGCGCGGATAAAGAATGAGGATGGGCACGAATGAGAATAGCCTGGGAATAGACAGCTCCCTGCCTTGGGTCCCATAAGGATGAGTTTGTCACAATAAATAAATAACAAGGGGATGGTGGGGGATAGAGATTAATTGGGTGACTGTACTACCGCCAATGGAGTCTCACCATATGGTGGACATAATCCTGCTTTGCTGATGTTGGTTTACTCACCAGTGTAAAATTGCATAGAAGCAGACCTGGAGACTTCCACCAAAGTTACCAGATCTTCTCATCGCACAGTTTCATCTTCACTTGGCTTTATACATGAAGCCAGGCATTGCAAAACCAGCTACTTAGTCACCCTAAGTGCCGCTGTTGTTGTTATTGTTAAATTGAGTTAGAAAATACTCTGGGGAGAAATGATTTCTTGTTTTTCAAAACACCTAGTCAGACAAAAAAAAAGGCAAGTGAAACAGAAGCCAAGCGTGACTGGAATTACCCTTTCTAGGTGACTTTGGATCCACTTTACCAAGTAATTTCCTATGTAATGTAGTTGAAGGCTTCCTAAGCGGGCACTGCCGTTGCCGTTGTGAGGGCTGTATTGGTGGGAATGAGACTTTATTATCTGGAGCAGCGTCTCGAGAGCTCAGCCCCGTGCTTTTTACTCCTTTTAGTAACTGTGCCTCTGAAGGTAAATCACTTAACCTCTATGTGCCTCCTTCATCCCTGCGTAAAGTCGGCATAGTTATGCTCACCTTTCCCACAGAGGTATTGTAAAGCTTAGTTTAATGTTAATAAGATGGTTTAATTTCCAGGATAAAAGGATGTTCTATAAATATACATTAGAAGTAATAATAGTTTTAATGTACACCATTATTTTATAACAGTGCTTTTCTAGTTTTAGAAATTTTTTAGTGGTTTGAAATTATTACAGAATCCGTTTTTGTTAATTAAAGATTGACATTCGGGCAGAATTTGTTGAATTGTTCTATAAATTCAGATCGCTGTGCACTGAGCATGCCCAGAGCCGTGCTCACCTGCACTTTGGGATCATCAGTATGGCCCTTCGGCTTTTAAAACAACTCTTTGATGCATGTGCTCAGAAGTTTGATGGCTTCTAAATAGAATGGTTCAAATATTTCAAAGCACTTGAGATTCGTATAGTGTGAAGCAATTTAAAATTATTGTACTGCAATTAATTTTAAATAACTGAGCACTGCATATGTCTAGAAACCCATACAGATCCAAATGGAAGCTCTCTAAAAATTGAAATGATTCAATAAATTTAAATCACTCTGAAGAAATGGATATAAGTGCTGTAAATCATTTTGTGAGGGGGATAAGCAAATTTTCTAGAAGTGAATCTGAGGGTAGAGACTCTAATTAGATTTTTTATTTTGGGGTTTATGATGATGAAATGTAGGTTAATTTATATTTCCTAGGGATATGAGGGCAGCTCTTGTTGATCCATATGGTTTCTTGTAGCTCTTACATAGGCTGCTTCTTTTTTCTATTTCCCAAGATTACAGAAACTTAGCAATCCAACTTTGCACATATTTTTTTTCCATTACAAATATCTTTCCCTCCAAATCTGTATAAAAAGACATGAGAAAAATATTGGTCCACAGCTAGAAATGCCAAGTATATTTTTAAATGCAGCTAAAAAAATACTGCAGAATTAAAACGTTGTGCAGCCTGGAAGCTAACATTTTGTGGAGCTGGGCTGCTCAATGAATATGAATTTTTATATGCTTAAATCACTGATTCAGGTACAACCTGTATCTGTAGGTACCAAAGTGGATTACTGTCTGATAGCTGTTCGTTAGCTTAGAGCATGTTCTCTGTCCTTTCCTTACAAGATGTATTAGAAAGATGCTATCTAAGGTAGGAAGGCTGGTAAAAATATTGATGCGAGACCTATCGGAAAGTAATGTCATTTCCATTGGCTTCTGCTCAGCTCCAGGAAAATCCGCGTGCCGGTTCCTCCTCCTGCCGCAGCCGAGCGCGGTTGCGCGCGGCTCTCCGCTCCCTGCTCTGAGCTCGAGGATTACAATTCCTCCCAAGTATCGGAGCCAGAAATTAGGAATTAGCGCTACCGCCGACACCCGCCTGACCCTTCTGTTTCACTGTGTCCCTACCAGCCACGGGAACGCCAGGACGGCGCGGTCCCTCCTCGGCACTTGCCATTGGCACGCGGGCTTCCTCCGGAGACGTTGCCGCCTCTCGGCAAACGGCTCTCGAGGCTCCGGCCGCCGGCCTGCGCCGGCAGCGAGGCGTCCCAGCTCCCTGGGGTGGGATGGAGCCCTTTGGGGCTGAGGGTGCCGCTCCGCCAAGATAGTCGTTGTGGGCTGGGGAGAAAATGTATTTTGGAATTTGCTCCATGGCTGGTGGGCTCTTCCCGGGCGGAGGAGGCGCAGAAAGCGAGAGGGGCCCCTCTGCAGGGTCTTCCTTAAGGCCTTACCTTACTTTTAGACAGTTGTCATTATCTTTGTCTAAAGGTCATGGCTAAATTGAATAAAAGGAAAGCTGTGTGTTCCTGTCGATGCACAATGGCAGTATTGACTTTCCTAATCCAGTTTGCTGAGGGGTGAGAGAATTAAATTAGATATCTAAGCACAGAAATTGAGAGCCTTTGAAAACAAAGATAAGGAGACAGCCTGTATTTTCCTTTTCCTGGGAGCTCTGGGCTCAAGATTTTGCAGGTGTGTCATCTGATCCATGGCTTGCATC
This sequence comes from Ceryle rudis, assembly GCA_033439905.1. Taxonomy (NCBI): domain Eukaryota; kingdom Metazoa; phylum Chordata; class Aves; order Coraciiformes; family Cerylidae; genus Ceryle; species Ceryle rudis. Next base: position 24,636 of record JAAGNO010016351.1, on the reverse strand, counting down.
GATCAAAACTGTGCCAATGCATATTTAATTAGCAAGGGGACCCTGGATGCATTATGGCCATCATCCCTATATTGAATGGACTGTCAGACTTTCTGAATGCTTCCCCACCCCCCCGCTTCGTTGTTTGGGGAGCTTCTGCATTTTGTCTGAGCAGCTAAAAGTTTCTTTGTTTTTAGCTGGTGATGCATACAGCACCACTGAGGAGAATACAAACAAGTAAAGTCCTAAAGTGTTTATTTTGTCTAGGAAAAAGGGCTGAACCAATTTGAATCCTTTGGGTAACGGATTTTTGTATCTCTTGGAATTAAAAAAAACACAGTCGCACGATGTTTACTTTAAGAATATTTTATTATAACAAATAAAATCTGTGCTGTGGGATTTCTTAAGGAAGCCTTTGATGACAATTTGAATTAAGTCAAAATTAACGTTTGCTACTGCAAAGGAATAAATAGAAAATGTTCCAGAAATGAATCAGTAAGCAGGAATCAAAGGCTGTAAACTGTTTTAAAAACAAACATTTAGAAGTGAATCAAATACTTGTTTGTAATATCAAGGAACAAATATGGGAATACACAGATTCCCCACATTCTAGGCTATCACACGATAGCAGTAAATCATTTATGGGCTTGCGAGAACAAAGAAAGTTGATTTAAAATGAAACCATTTTGATACAGCTTTAGGGTCTCGCAACCCCTCGGTGAAGTTCCGTGTCCTTATTTCCTACGAGGAGAGGAAAGTAACCGGGAATTGAAGCGTCCAGGAAAAAAAAAAAAAAAGTTAGCCGGGGAGTTGTGGAGATCTTTGTTTGCATCTACCTTGGTACAAAGCCGCCCCAGCAGACAGAGTGTTGCCTGATAAACAGATGTAATACACAAAGTCTGCTTACAATACCGAGCAACAGACTGTGGGCACATGTTTTGGTCTCATTCAAACTCATCAGCATAGTCTAGCTAGCTGTTTTGTTGCTAGTCTACTTACGGGGTAGCTTAGGAGCGTCTTACTGGTGAAGTAACAAGGAGGGTTTTTGCCACAAAAGTTTTGTGGCAAGGGCTCATGGGAAAATCATTTGCATACATCTTGTTACAAAGGCTGACTACTTCCTGGCTTAGACAAAGTGTTGCCTGATAAACAGACTTAACACACAAATGTCTGTCTGGAATAAACAACAGCAAGCTTTGATTTACATTTCCATTATCAAAGATAATCTCTTTCCCAGTGTACAGGAATTAAGAGTCCTCGCCTTATAAAAAAAAAACCAAACCAAAAAACAAAACAAAACCAGGCTGGCACCGCAGGGATTTTACCACTGCAGAACCTTATTCGAGAGCTGCGGGGATGGGGAGTACTGTACAGGGGGTATAAAATAAAACTGGAAATCTGGTGCGGGTCTGTACATGTGCGACGGTGAGGTGTATGATAATGAAGCACTTTGAACTCCCTATAAAAGTTGACTTGAAAGCAATGGCTGGAGTAAAACAGAGAGCCAGGCCTTCCTTAAAAGAAATAGTAGTAGCCACCAAAATAGCTGTAAATAATAATTGTAGCATATATGGAGCAATCCCTGTGTGTTTATATTATAATGTATAATGAAGGGAAAGAGAGTGTAAAAAGCCCCAGTCCTGGTGCTGGTTTCTGTCTGTAAATCCCCTAAGCTCACCACGTAAGACTGTATATAAAGGAGCATGATTTAGAATTTTCTTTTTTTTTAACATATATAAATCTTTGGTAGAATCCATGCCCAAAATTATAGATGAAAAATTTATTGCATGAACACAACCCGGCCATATAAATTTTTTATTACAAATAGGACTCTGAAACTCGAATAAAATATGTCAGTTTATTATACAATATTTCCGCCAAACCCCTCCCTCTAAAACATGATATGAATGGAAAATTTAACGTGTGCACTTCCGCGGTGCTTCTGCGAGGTGCTGGGCTGGCAGCGGAGGAGCGGGAGCCCGCTTTATTTAGCTGCAGAGTAGGCTCAGCATGGGCAGTGGCAGCACAGCCTTGATCGTCTGGCATCGACGGTCATTTTTTTTCCCCAGAATGCAGGGATCACCTTTACTGTTGAGAGGATAGATGCATCTGCACTCGAGTTAGCCCGCCGGCGGCTAGCGAGGGCTCGGTTACTGGTGGGGACTGGCTCTACCTCGGTAAAAAACAATCGCGACGCCCGTTCGTTCGGTTTGTGCAGACCAGCAGACAATAAGGCCGGTCGGTCCCTGTAGGTCAGGGCTACCCAAGGCTGGATTCAGCACGCCCTGCAAAAAATGGCGTGTCGAGAAAGCGCGAGCGCCCATGAAAGCTTCGTGGTTTTCTGAAGTCAGGTAGCCAAGAAGTGGTTTAGCGCTGGAAGGGCCATGACATTCGAAGTGACTTTTTTTCATGGAGGAGCCTAACAACTCTTCACCGTCTGTGTCACGGTCTACAAAAAAGAACAACATTGTCAGTCTGTTGACATTGGTCCTGTCCACGGGCCAGACTTTCCTGGGAAGGTTTTATTCTTTCCAAACAATGGAGCGCTCCCTTCCAGCGCCGTGAGCTCAGCTTCCACGCAGCCGTCGTGCAGCCCGGCTGGAGCTGCAGCTGAAAAGGAAAATTGTGTATTGAAAAGTCCAGAGCTCCCATCCTGGAGCTGAAGGTTCCTGCCCGCCCATGGTTTGAGATCAGGCAGACCTGGGTCTCGGGTGTAACCACCTCAGTTGTGCTGGGGCAGCAACTGCTTAAAAAACAGATCCAAAGAGGAACAGAGAATAGAGACGTTGTAGGAAGTGCTACTTTGGAAAAACCAGCCTGTTTTCTTGGGGGTTTTTTGTCTTTATCCCTTAATCATAGTTGATGCTTAGAAGTGGAGAGTAAAATAGCTTCAAAATGCTTTTTATCCTGTTTCCCCATGATTACAGTTGATACCAAATCCCCCTGAGCTTCCCTTGTCCAGTAACTTCAACTCCAGTCTACGTACTCACGCTAACTCCGGCTAGTTCAGGGTTAAAAATTCCAACCACTAACTTTTCTTTAACTAAAAAAGCCCCCAAATAAAACCCATTGTGCTATTCAAGGTTAAGCTTCCTTAAATATAAAACTAGATTCCTTGGTGATTTTTTTTTAATTTTTTTGGGGTTTGTTTTTTGTTTTTTTTTTTAAATCAGCAATCTTAACAGTGGTTCCTCACTATAGTATTTCCAACTCCATCTGAAATCATTTAAATCCTCCCCTTAATAACATGCACTTTATTGTAATATACAGATTCTTTGGCTTCCTACCAGCCTTAGCTTAAGGCACCAATGAAACTCGTTGCCGCAGGGGGCCGTGGATTCAAGAGGGGCTCGCATCTACTGTATATTTTGTTTTGTATGTTTTCCAATGGCTCTAATTATTGCAGGTGGTAGAATTTAACTGGCAGTGTTGCCACTAAAGAAAATAGGCATAAAGTGTATACTGTTTTGCAGAGTGGCTATCAAATATATAGAAAAGAGAAAATCAAATGAATTGTTAAACGGCTCTATAGTAAGTGATTTTATTGATTTAATGCAAATGCTTATGAAAACGATCTTCCATTTATATCAATTATGTATGGGCAAAAATTAATTTATTCCTCCGGTCACCTGTTTGGCTAACTGACTCAGCAGGACAGACATTCCCCCTCCCGTCGTAGCCGAGCCCGCAAAACACTAAACATTCAGAAAACTGGAACTTTAAAGTTTCCATGTGCAAAGCAACAAAAAAGCCCCGACAGGAGTTACTGCCAACTGCTGAAAAAGCAGAGAGCGAGCGGTGGAGGCTGAGCAAGACTCTCTCGTCCCAGGCAAGACTGTAAAATACAACGGCTCTGATTTTGCCAATCCCTTAACCATGTGGCGGCACATTTATATGTACCGGATCATCTGCGGCATCTGAATAAAATCAGGGAAGCAAAATTCTGCATATAAACATTTTGGCTAAGTGCCTTAACTCAGTCTTCTTATCTGGGGTTTCCACAAGATGCCACCTTGCATAACAATGCTGAGCATACACTTGCCCAGTACGTGTTTTCGGTAGCCGTCCGTGATCTCTCCCGCCATACAGACTGGTTTTAATTCTACCTCACCCTGCATTTTATTGCCTCTCCATGAAGAATTGTGCTTAAAGCCTCTGTTGTCTTTTTTTAAGAAATTAATATTTAATTTCAGCAGACAGGGTGGGTTACAGGAAAACAGAATTAGGAAAAATGTTATCGCGGTAGCCAGAGTAATAAAAGAAGTTAAGGTTCAGTGTGCAAACAAATGTCCTACGACCAGTAGAGTCTCTCTTGTGCCACTAGCTTTGGTGTTGGAAAAACACTCAACGCAAACAAAAGTACTTTGTTCCTCAGAACCCAGGAGCAGCGGCTCCGGCTCTGTGCGCTGCCCACCGGCTGCAGGGCTGCGCTGGGGAGCGAAGGTGCCAGGCTGGGGGATGCCAGAGCCAGCTCTGAGCCCAGCTCCTGCCACTGCCACTGAGCCCTCGTCCTTCTCGCTGCTTCGCTGGGTTGTTTAAATTTTTGAAAGGAAAACATGCTTTGAGTCCCGTACGTCTGCAGCAACTTTGCAAATCTAGAAATGTTTGTGGAATTCTGACCCTGCTTTAAACATAAAGCCCAAACACTGATTGAACCAGGGCTTGCTGGAGGAAAAGAAAAAAAACTAAAAAAGAAGCAAAATCCTGACACCTGCCCTGTAGAATGAAATCCCTTGAATGTCAACTTTGAATGTTAACTAAATATTTTACATTCCTAATATTTTACCTTTGTTTCCACCTTTGTGGTAATGGGAACGTGAAACTTCTTGCCAAAAATCTAGCGACCAGAATATAAAGGCACTGTGCCTATCGCCTGCTAGTCTATCTGCTGTCACTAAACTGAGCTTCAGTTGAAGATGACTCACAAGATCAATATTTAAAACAAAATTGCAGAAGTGAGAATATTTTTTTTCACCGACCTTCAGTGGAGAAATTATTAAAAATAATAAATACGAAAGAGAGGAAAGGGATTCTGGACGCATTGGGAAACATATCACTTTTTATGAGAATTTCATTGATTTCAGATAGAAATATCAGGACCGAAGCTTTCTTTTCTAAATATTCTGAATGTTTCTGTTCTGAAATTTATCAAAATTTGGTTTGTGAGCACTTTTTTTTTCACTTGTAGATTTTAATTTATACAAGATTGTCCTCTAAGCTCCTGAATGATACCTAATGCATGCAGTCAGCAGGTAAAAAAAAAAAAAAAGAATTTGAATATTTAAAATAGGCGTTTTCTTTATAGTGCTCCGTGGTAATTAAAATCTTCATTTGCTTAAAAGCAAGGAACCTTTTTAAAGCAATAAATTAGCATTGCTTGACCCAAGGTCACTAGTAGTACTGCTTCTTCCAGCGCTATTAATACCTCAAAGAAAAAGAAGGGGTGGCGTTATCACTCGCTTGCAATAGAAGTAAGATTTTCAATTTAATCACAGTTAAGTGTCATGACCTTTTGATCTTGCATTGACTTCTCACTGAAATGTGGTCAAATTTCAGACAGCTAATTCTAAACTCTCAAAGTCAAGGTGAAGTCAGAAAATAGGTTTGCCCCGATTGGGGGTGTTTGCGATGCAGTAGCAAGCGGTTTCATTTCCTAAGTTTTGTTTCAGAGCAAAAACTTTGTTAATGGGATCGATAAATTACAGAATAATTTCTGAGGGGGGAGGAGAAAAAAAAAAAAAAGAAGAAAAAAGAAATCTTTTTTCCGTTTGTATTAGTTGTGAAAACAGTCATTTGAGGGATTTTTTTAAACAAATATTTTTCCACACAGGTAAAGGGACCCGGTAGAAATAATTAAGAAGGAAAATACTATTTGAGTAAAGCGTCTACAAAGAATAAGTTTCGAAGCAAAGAGCAAATCATCTTCACGTAAAGCAGAGTTAATAACGTGTAAAAAATTGCAAACCGCTGATATTTACACATAGCCTTTTATCGGTCATTTTCTTCTTTTAAATAGAGCGTTAGCTGGGAGTTTGTAGCACCCACTCTTTACACAAGTTCTAAAGCAGTTCATCCACTTTCTGGTCTCATTTATAGCGCTGCAAACCAGGGGCAACGCCGTACGGTTCAGTGATCTCGTAGGACTGTAACCACTGCGAAAGTGTGGTGAAAATCAGCTCTTCTATCAGTTCTGCAGATTTTGCTCCAGGAATGTGTAGACGACAATCTCCACGACTTCCTAGTGTTGCTTAGTTACCTTTATATGCCTGCTTGCAAATATGTTTGGAGACTTTACTATGTGTTGGATTAAGGCTCTGGTTTGTATACAACGTAGAGGCTGCATTATAAAAAACATGTAGGAGAGTAGTTTAAATATGCCTTCTTTAAAAAGAAGGATTCTCAAAGCTTAATTTATGCCAACACGCACACCAAGCACTCTGTGTAGTGCTGTAAACAAGATTCCCTTTTTTTTTTCCTAGCAAAAAAAAATATTACCTAGGCACGGGACTTTTGCATTATCATGTCCTAGTGCAACACTCCCGTCCTTAGTTTGTACTCTCAGCCTTCTGAGGAAGTCTGGCGCCTCTGATCTATTTTCCACAGCAGACCCTGTAATTTTTGGCTGTATTTTATGTTTTTCAGATTCAAGTCAATCTGAAAGTCCCAGCCAGCCAAGTGAAGCTGATATTAAGGACCAGCCAGAAAATGGTAAGTTCTTACCTGCTGCTCCTGCTTTGGAATATTCAAACAGCCCATATTTATATTTTTTTTTTTCCTGTGTCTAATATAAAAAGATTATTCAGAATAATTGACATGGGATAGCTACAGATAAGTTGTGTACTCTCCTCACAGTTAAAATGCTACTATTTCACTAATCTAAGGTAGCATTTGCTTCTCCAGTCCTGCAGAGAGACATTTTTTTTTTCCTTTAAAAATGATTTTAATTAGGGAGATGCCATTAAAGAGCCTCCTGTATGCAACCCTTATCCTTATTCCTCCGTAGCAAAGGCTTTCAATCCCTGGGCCGTGAGTCATGACCCCCTCGGGGTGTGTGCTTCATCGCTTTCATTTTTATCTGTGTGCTTTTAACTTCATTTTGTTTATCGATGCTCTCACATGACACACTGAAGTACCTAACTTTCGATACGCGGCTAGCCATCATTTGAGAGTGCAGGATCTCAGATCGTCCCGCGAAACAAAATGGTTGCTTTGAAATATGTGTCTGCAGGCCCATTCTCTACTGCAAAAAGTCTGCTAACCAAAACCGAGCAGCCACACTTCCCAAAACACGGCAGTTTCAGGGCAGAACTGCACACCTACAAACATAGCAGTTGCTCGGGCAGGTACCCACTGCGGGGCTGATCCGGCTGCTACCGGCGTTGTCTGTCTTTTTTTCATCGGCGTGCTTTAAGGGTTGTAGCTACTACAGGTCAGCAGGTCAGGGAGGCTCTACTAGAGCTTGTTGTTCCTTCTCTGTATGTTCACGGTACCATTTTTTGGGTGGCAGCCACTTGAGCTTCTTTGGAAGTAGCAGCAGGACTGTGACTTTTGGGAAAGCTAATCTTTGACCTGGGCCAGTTTTAAAGTAGAGGTGACTGCTTCTACTGATCCAATGGCTTGCTTTGTAACTCAGCCTGAAAAAAAAAAATAAATGATTCAATGCTAGTGAATTTCTGTAGGGACTGTGTGGGGAAGGATAAGTGTGTGTGTAAGGGAATCAATAATAATGAATTTCTGTAGGGACTGTGTGGGGAAGGATAAGGTTGTGTGTAAGGAAACAGCTTTGCTTCCTTTTTGTGTTTAAGTAAGGTAGACCTCAACAATTTTTGTTGGCCTATTGGCAACTGAGTTTTGTTTTATTACTTATATTTAGGACTTAGAAAGGCTGTCTCCAAATGTGAAAGTGATTATTCTTAATAGTTTTCCATGACTTTTTTAATCCATAACCAGATTTTTTTTATAAGACCTAAATGTAGGTGAGGGATTCACCCTACTGGGGTCCACTGTGCGTACGTAGAAAAGAATTCTTTTTGTGAGGGGTTTATGTCTCTAAAAACTGTCACCATTTTTGGGATATGTAAATCCATCTTGTGTAGAAATATTGTACCTATAATAATCCAACTGTGATTGCTCTTTCACAGAGCAAATAAGAGGTTTTGTCTCAAAACCCTACAGCTGTATTTGTGTTCAGTGTGTGTTTTGGGGACTTTATTAGGAACTGAACAAGCTGCAATGAAGGGCTGTGTTCACATCCAGACTGCATTTGGATTAGGGTTTTAATGGCAGACAGAATTAAGGGAAGATGAAGAGGTTTAGGTACATAAAAAACTTTAAAATACCAGCATGTTATAGGACATAGAACAGAGGGCTCATTGGGCTGGTAAGATTTTGGCTTTGGGGGTTCCTGTGTTTTCCTCCCTTTGAAATATGAAAGGTTTTATATTTTGTTAGGTTTTGTGCTGCTCATCTCCAAACACACCATCTTAAAACATTTCTGTTGTTTCTGAAAGACAGTGCCTGATTTCCCTTATCAATCCTCTTCACAGAAATTCTAATTTGTAGCCAAAGGATTGCGAGGTTAAGAGAAGAACTGACTAAACTGGGATTTTTGTTCTGCCAATTCTGCTTTTTTTAATTATTATTTATTTTGTGAGGAATATGTTGCCCGTGTTTATTAAATCATATTTTAATTTAGTATGTATTAGGCACCACGCATGTTGTTATTTCACGTTTAGATAATATTCTTCCACAGCTATTAAACCACAGTTTTTCTTACCCTGCAGTTTCTTAAGGAAGCCTGTTACTCAAAAACCACCCCAAAAAGCAGCAATGTCAGTGATTAATAATGTAAAATCTGTAAGAGCCTAGTGAAATGAAATATCTCTGATTTGGAGCCTGAGTCCTCCTTGTAAAACAAGCTATTCGTGAATTCTTGGAACTTTACTGGTGACCTGTAAAAGGTACTTTTCTTTTAATAAACAGGAAAAGGATTTTTCTTTTTCTCAGTTTTACTAAAGGGTATTTTTCCCCACCCCAGCAGAAGCCTCCTAACTGACTCTGCACCTTTTGCAGTGCCTGTGTGGGAGATTTTTCTCTACAAATGCATCTAAGGCAGCTTGCTGGCCCTAAAGGGGCTGCTCCCCCCGGGCAGGCACTGAGCTCATTCTCAGCACACACAGCCCCCAGCCTGCACTGTACCCAGTCTGTAGATCAACACAGATCCGCAGCTCTTATCTACTGAACGTGAGGATGAAAGCAAAACTGCAGGCTTCAGAAAATGAAAAACTGCACGCACAGAAACGGAGACAATAAATCATATTAACTGCGTTGTTCTACACTTGCTGTAGACCCACTTCCACAGGGCCTGATCCAAATCCCTCTGGAGTCAATGGGAGTCTTGTAATTGATTTTACTGAGAGTGGGAATGAGCCCACACAGAGAGGAATTTTATTTTTTTTTTAATCTAAGAAAAACAGTATTGTGAATAATCTTATTCCCACTGACTCTGACAAGGGAATGAGCAGATTGAGGGCAGATTTGGAATCGTTTTGCATGTGGTTCTGGAAGGCACAAAGAAGTGTATCGATTAAGTACTACCTTCTACATGCATGCATTCCTTCATCTTAAAAAAATAAATCTTTAAAGGCCTTGTGAGGGTTATACAGCCTCTCTACTTGCCTGTTAATATCCTTTCTGTTCCACTCCATAAATTCTAGAGCTATTTATTATACACATATATTTTGCATACCTTGAGTAATGTAGGTTCAAAAGGGTCAACTATACAGCCCTGAAAAAGAAGGCCTCCTACTACAGATTTTAATTTATCATTCTAAATTGTATGTGTTATTTTGAAAAGCCTGTATGTCTAACCTTCATTAAAGTGAAGTTCATGGGAAAAAAAAAGCTTTTCTTTTTTAAAGCCACTCCTTTTTTTTCTAGTGGGCTTTACAGTTCCATTTTCTGGAGCAGAATCATCACAGGCAGAGAAGATGGTAACACCTTCTGCTCTCAGTGGTGGCTTTAACACCAACTGGAGCCTTTTCAGCAGCCTTTGTTAAGCCAGAATAGTTTCCAGGTAGTTAACCAATCGCTCCTGCAAAAATGTATATAAATTTTATTATTTCATTTTAAGAGAGAGAGGGATCCAGCATGGTGGTCATGAAAAGCAAACATGCAGGTGAGATAGGGCTCATTCGTGCATGAAGGGTCCAAAGTTCAGATGTCTTGTCCTGGGACCAGAGGCAAAGCCAACGTGTAACCGAATGGTGTGCAGCGTGCCGCTGCCTCTCGGAGCTGTTAGCATGGGAAAGAGCTTCTTGGGGAGAGGAAGAAAACCCAGAACTTGTCTGTTTGTTATGTGGGTGAGGAAATTTTCAGGAGGGTTGATGAAAGAGGCCAGCAACTTCATTTGAAAGGCAGGAGCAAGTTCTGATGTTCTGATATTTTGCTCAAATGAGGGGTTTTTTTCTGACCGGCTGGGTGGAACACCCGTGTGGAAAATTCCCCAACTTTTGTAGTTGCCTAATGGTATGTAAAAGCTTCATTTCAGTTGGCACCACAAAGTGATTTTGCAATTCACCCAATCAAAAAAAAAAAAATAAAAAAAAAAAAGGGTTATTGATTTTCAAAGCTTGTTAAATGCACTGGTTTGGTGTTGTATTTTATAAACAAACTAGTTTTCGGTGAACTGAGGGTGACAAAATGGCTAGTCTGATGTAGTGAAGTGATGCATGCCTGGGGATCAGGAACAACTGAATTCCCAGCTCAGCACTGCCGTGGACTCTCTCTGGGGCTTTTATTCTCTCTTGCAGTTGTGGAAACGGCTATGGGGTAGATTTTCTTTTTGTGAGTAGGATTATTTAAAACTTTTGTAGGAAAACTTTTCAGCCTCCTTGTCTGCAAAGTGGGGATGTTTGTGATTCTAGTTTTCAGAGGTTCATTGAACACGAAAAGTCAAACCCTGCTCTGCTCCAGCAGAAGTTTAACTCTGGAGCAAGGCGAGGAGGGTGTAGCACAAACTGGTTAATAATTGCGGTGCCGCGCTGTGTTACTGCTGTCAGTACGTGGATGTCAGACATCCACCAGCCGATGTTTGTGTTTGATGTGGTCGTACTGGCAAATTAATAACTGCAGCGTAAAGGTACACACCAAGTGTGCTGTGTAAAGCGGGAGAATGCTGTGTCATTTTCCACAGGCAACTGATGTCTCTCGAGCGTGGGGGATTGTGATTTGATAACTCAAGAGTTTGTAGCACACCACTTTAATTGTAGATTAGCAAATTCTTTTTAAAGAAGTTGGTAAATTCACCCTTTTCAAGAGAGCAAGACAGCATTCATTATTACAGCTGATTACAAACGGGTGCCAAATTCATCGCTCAATTTCTGTAGAGGGAGAGACATTTATCTAAAAAATAAAAATGTTTAATGCCCAAACCAAATGCTTTTTAGTTTTAATGTATTCTTGCTGCTTTGAGCTGCAAGTACCTTAACAGCACTGCAGGAAATGAAAGGCACATTGTTCTTTGTAACATTAAAAAAAAAAAAAAAGGAAAAAAGAAAAACAATGATGTACCGTAACTCACAGAACTCGTTTTTCAACCCTGCAGTAATTACACTGGACTTGTAAATATCATCTGTGAATTCTTTGCTTAAGTAGGGCTGGACTTGAGTATTAAACCTTCAAAAAAGTGTTTAAGTATATGCTTACTTTTGCATGCCTAGAAACATAAAGGGAAAAATTCTGGTTGTCAGGCTAAGGGCAATAGTGGGAACACATGCAAAGAGAAGTTTCCTTTTCTTCTTCTCTAGGCAAGGCTGGTCATGGCAGGCATAATACAGTTTTGGCTGGAAGGAGGGAGGGGATTATGTGTAACCTGGTAAAATTCAAAAGTAGCTTGTGGAAAGACCTCTCTGCCTTAACTAACAGGCTGCAGAGTCCAGCCCCTTTTTGTGTGCTTTGTTTCTGGTCCCCAAACCTGGCATTCGTGTTCTGCGCAGTGGGGTAGCTTCAGCCAGTGGAAGCGCTGCCTGCCTGGCCCCAGGGTTAGGCACTCTTCTTGGATGCAGAATTCACTCTTCAAACCCTTCTCTCAAGCTGAGAGAGGCAGAAAACGTAACTGTTCTTTGTGGCTGTCCCCACCACTCAGCTGCATAGTAAGTTAAATTTTAGCTGAGAGACTTCCAATTCCTTTGGCAGCCGAAGTTTTAACCAGTGAAACCAGACTGCTTTCTGAGGCCATCCCTTCTTCTCAGGCCATGCCTGACCTCTCATCTCCCCTACTTCAGATGGAGTCCAGCTACTTCACAGTGACTGAACTTGATGCCAACCAGCTTTACACTTACTTACCAAGGAGGTGCTGCAAGTGCAGCCGGACTCGAGGTGTCTGGAGGGTCAGCTGTCCTTGGAGAGGCCCCTTAATTCCCACCTGGGGGGTGCAGGGAGTTCTCTGAAGCACACAATGCTGAAACTGGTACTGTTAGAAAGTACTGGTCTCAGATGACTAACATTCCTGAAACGCCTCATTTGCAGCAGATAACCAAGCCTCGAAGAGAAAGTTTTCTATCAGTTACAGTTGCAAAAAGGGTAATACAGGCATGGCAGCTTTTATTAGTGTTCTTGTTCATGAGATCATTTGCATCAGAATCTTACCAATGCAAGAAGACTCTTCTCTTGTTTACAGAGCAACACTGAGAAGTTATCACAGCCCGAGGGACTAATCTAAAATTAACTTTCCACAGAAAAAGCTTTAGAAAAAAAGCCCTTAGCATTTTCAATGAGGAATCTCATAGCTGGCACTGAAGTCAAAGCTCCTGGAGATGTCAGCTTGTTTGCACCTTTGTAACTTGCCAGGACCAAATTCTGAACGCATTTGCACTCTTACGGGTCACGTTGTCTGCCGGGAAAAGCAATGGGGAACTTTGTCCAGGCTTGAAAGCTCTGGCTGGGCAGGGGAGCCCTGGTGGGGCTGGTCTCTTCTGCCTTCCCGTGGGCTGGACAGACTCGGCTGTTGACTCTTAACAGGACCCATCAGCTGACAAAGGTCTGATGAGGTCCAACCTGTGTTTTGTCACCCCCTGAGAGAGTGCGTGTAGGCAGTTCTGAGAGCCAGCCTTTCCCAAGGAAACAAAAGCAGATATGTCTGGTTATAAATTTAACTTATGTGTGATTCAGTCTTGCATTTTTTTTCATCTTATTTCATTACAGATAGATTCCAAGAAGAACTAGAAGTACAGTATTTTAATCATAATAGTCTAGAACTGAAACTTCATAGCATCCACCTGTATTTCCCAGCCAGTTTCATGATTGTCATGAAGAAGCATACAAGAATATTTAGGAAAGAAACACCATTTTACCCCTATATCGCCATATTTTCATTGAGATTCACACTCCAATTCAAATGATTTTGCGGTCCAGATCATGAGACACAGTTACACCATTTCCAGGCTTTAGTGGGTCCTCTTCTAGGCTCAGGATTTAGCCTGCTTATCAGTCCCTGGCACTCTCTTGAGGGGACTTTGCGATGGCAACAGCGAAGGGTGTTGACTGTCAGTCGGGCGAGATACGCGGTCATCACTCGGGGTCAGTTCTGCAGCCTCTGCTGGGGCCGAGTGGAGAGCCTTTCTCATAAGTGACCTGCGGTGTTGGAGACTTGAGGATTGACAGAGGACTTCAGTTTTCACTGCTGCTAACCATTAACCTTCACGAGCAAAGCATTCCCACAAAAAATTCATCCAAGGCGAGTATGACAGGAAATATTCAAAGCATGAAATGAATGCTTATAGCATGACAAAGCAGCGCTTGAAAGACACGAAACGTTCATTACACTTTGGAGTGGCTGAATGCTGCAAAGGAAAGGAGAAATAAAAATGAGACTAGAGTATATATTTTTATTTCTCCATATGTGTGTACAGGAAAAAGGCAATGAACCTTTCCAGTGGATAAGGTGTGTAAATACAACTGCAATTATTCTAAGTCAGTTCAAAATGTATTTATATTCTGTTGCACCGTTCCATTCCTTTCCACGTACATTTATCCGCAAGATAACAGCGAGGGCTGGCTGGAGGGCAGCTTGGAAATGGGCTGGCCAGGAGCCCCCTCCTTGGAAGCTTTCATGCCTCGGTGAGGAGAGTTTCCCTCCCTTGCTCTGCAAGGCCAAGGCTTTTCATCGCCCTACAGCAAAGTCCTCTTTGCTACCCCCTCCTCTGCCACAGCACCGGTCTGGGGGCAGGTAGCCATGGTGGGGCTCCCGTGTCGGCCTCTTCTACCCACGTCCCACCTTTGCATGTTGAGAGGTGCCTCGGTGCTAACTTTAGCCAGTCCTCCTGGGCTCCTGGGAAGGCTAGATGGAGCTGTGAGCAATCTCTAATTTTCACTACAGCCTGGGAAGGGTGGATGGAGCTGTGAGCAATTTCTAATTTTCACTACAACCAAGGCTTTTTGGGGGATGTCTTCTTGAGAGACTTGCTGTGTAATCAACAGCTGAGAGTTGGGTTGCGTCAGAGTAATTGCTACCACAGGCTGAAGGGTGCTTTTGAATACCACGCTTGCCCACCAAGAAGCTGGGCACTTAGGGAAACAAGTTTATTTGTGGTACGGGCATCATTTTAATTTTCTGTCCAGTAGAGAGGGAAGTTTATTACTGGGAAGAGAATGCAATGCCAAGACCTAACTTGCAAAATAAAACCCCAAACCTATCTATTTGTCTTTCGATGTAAGAATTTCCTAATGCCTGTAATGTAAGACAAAGGGAAAATTTTACTTGCAGGAAAATTGCCTTCCACAATAACCAAGAAAAAAAAAAAAAACCCCACAAAACGCCCACACCAGAGCAGCATGATCCAAAATGTGAACTTTTTACGCCTCCCCGACCTTCTAGGTTAGGATTCCAACCAAGTGATCTTTTATTATCAACATGATATACCCTTGACATAATTTGGCGCAGTAAAGCTTCTTCTGCTGAACTCGTGACTTCATTTACTAGATCTGATGAAAGTTCTGTGAACCACGGTAAAATGTGATAATTAGTAGTTTAATTCTTTTAGGGTGTGCGTATTAATTGAAAAGGCTTGAACTATAAATACAGGGCCTGTGGATAAAAGCACACTCTGAAATCAGTCACTTACCCAAAGTATTCATTACTTCACATCTATTTAGGTAGTGTCTCTTTGCAGCAGTGCCAGTCGGCTGCTGGAGTGAGTGGGGAGCCCTCTGCTCAGAGATCGCAACAGCAAAATCCAGCCTGACTCGCCGCTGCGATCGGAAGCAGTTCTGGGCCAAAATTTTGCCCTCTGTGGTCAAACCACTGGAAGTTCAAAATGCCTGCTGGGAGCTGAGCTCTGCAGATGAGCTGGCGAAGCTCTGGCTCCCTCACTGTGCAAGCTGCAGGAGACAGAAGGGGCTAAGGTGGCATTTGCCGGCTGCCTCAGTGTCCTCCTCTCCCACTTGAGGTCCACCTCGAGTGCAGTGGTGGGTGGCAGACAGCCCATCTCTGCTACCCAAAGGGGAACATCTTTATGCTGCTCACCAAGTCCACCCAGAGCATCAGATGTCCCCCCCAATTCAAGTCCCAACCAGCCTGGACCTTCATAAAACCCCATACTTTTCCTCCTACTTAGACATCCTTCATCTTATTTGAGGCCATCAGCACCTAAACCTCTTGTGCTTCAGCCAGAGCTGGGCTCCTTTGGCCGTGAATGTCAGAGCGAGACGGGGCCGCGGAGAGCTGCGATAATGGATCGCGCTTTCTCGCTTGCACTCGTGTTCTTTTGTTCTGACTTCCTGAGCGACACAGGAGGTATTTTGTTGACTCTAGGCCTTTCCAAATATATATATATATATATAAATGCTATGGAAATGTATGTCGTTATTTCACACCTTCCTCTGGTTTCTGTGTGTGGTGCAGTGCCTGGATGAATCATACCTGGCTTTACAGGTACAAGGTGATTTTCATTCCAATGGATTCAAAACTTCGTACTCATATTTGGTTTGCACACTCAGAAGAAATCCATATGTCTGCGTATACGACAGATTCACGGGTTTATTAGGTGCTTTCCAAGTAGCCTTAATTTTGTCAGTCTGAAGTTGTGTACATGAGCAAAGAGGTGCACGTGGAGAGCAGCATGCAGCTCCTGAAAGCTGTATGCTGGACTGTTGCTGTTGTCAAGGGAGGGCATTTTGGTGAGACCAGGCTGCCAGAAAAACCCTTAGCATTTCTGTAACTAATCAGATACTAGTTTTTAATTGCAGATACTACTTTTTAGTTGCAAAAGTTGCTAGTTAAGAAATGGAAAGAAAGTTTATAACGATTCTTGCGAAGCTGCAAGAATAAAAACCCCTCCAAGACCGGGCTGTAGCGTGGCTGAAATGGAAAAATACCAGATCCATTTCTTGGAAAGTGAGAAGGAGACTTTTATTTGCAATGGTTCACAAATATTTTCCCAGGAGCAAGGTAGCGAGCATGGCAAAAGGGGGCAGGAGGAAGGTGAGGTGAGCAAGCCACACTCGTAAACATACTCCTTTAACTCTGCTATTGTTATCTTGCCCACAAAGGGTGCCGCAAGTTGTTTACAGCAGTTCATGTTATTCCTTTCTGCGCCTTTTTCTCCCATCAGTGCCGTATCTCCAGTCATACAACTTTTTTTTCTGGGTTGTGATAGTGTCCGAATAGTTTTTGGGGGTGGGGTGGTAGAGAGGTGCTGTCTGATTAAATGTGCTGCTTACAATGTGCATTTAGTGTCTGCCGTCTTAACATCTTTTTTTTTTGTTAAGCACTGTTGCAACTGAAGAAAATGCTGAAGTTTGACAGTTGGGAGTTACTGCTGAGTATGTGCTGTAAACTATATCATCCCTCTGCCTTCTCCCTTTCTCCCCCTCCTGCTGAAACCAAATGATTTATAAAATGCCTTCACATTCTTGAGTGAGTTCACACTATCACCTCCAGGCACTGCACTGAGGAGTCTTAGGAGTGGATGGGAAACACAGATCTGATAGCTGGTATTTTTCTCTGAAAGAAAAAGAAAAAAAAAAAAAAAAAAGGCAAAAAAGGGCTGATTAAATTTAAAGGAGCAAAGTTTCCTGCTGTGCCCCAGAGTCAATCTGTAGTCAGTGAAGCACTTTCTAGTAAACAAGAGACGTACATGGTTACAGCGAGTTTTTATTAGTGCACACTGCCATTGTTTGCCATTTTCATAAGATTCAATTAATGTAATCATTTTAGAGTGTCTCTAATCATTACCTCCCACCCTCCCTCACTTGTACTTGAAGCAAGGGGATCTGCTGCAAGCCACGCTCTGGGATGAGGAGCCAGCACCTCACTCCTGTCACTGGCAAAAGGAGGCACGAGAAAATGATAGGGCTGCTACTAGGAATCCAAATATTTTCCTTCTCTCTCTCTCTGGCCTTTGCAGAATGCAGTCAGGACCTCACCCTCATGGCTCACTGCCGTGTCACCCCCAAAGCAGTCGTCCCTCCTAGTCCACTGTGGTGCTGGGTGACAGGGAGGATGGTGGTGTTTGGGTGCTGCAGTGTCTTGCTAGGTGAGCCAGGGTATGGGCCAACAGTTTCCTCCTCCCCTTTAGCTGGGCACAAGGGTGTCAACACCATCTTTCAGACCATGGTGGATCAAAGCCTTTGCTGGCATCTCTTGTCCCAGGATTGTAAAAGAGGAATACTTCTTATGTTGTTTGTAGCACTTGCTCACAGAGACTCGAGACCTCTGTCCCTGGTATTTTTCTACTTCTCTGACTTACGCTTAAAATCCTGTCTGTGACAGAAGGCTCTTTGACAGCTGCATCCCCATCTGAAAACCTGCTGGTGTTTGGGGTTGTCCCCACCTGACCAGCTTTGCAGTGCAGACCACCTGCAATTTTCCCACATGTTATACCTCAAAGTCCTTACAAATCAGGGAATTGGCTTTCAGGAAATTTCCAGTAGCAGAATGCAGAGAGCTAACCGTGTCCCCAGCGCTGTCCAGAGGGGAGCCAATTTTATCGTACAGCAGAGCATGCCATAGCTTGAGCTGCAGGAGCAGGGGAAGAGGGGAGATGGAGGAGAGGATAGGCTGCAGCTTGCTGGGCTGGGGTGGCTGTGGTTTTGAGGCAGGAGGGGAACCCCACAGATTTTTGTGAGGGAAGGCTTAGAGCTGTAATATGGTAGTGGCCCACAGCTCATTTTAAAGCAGTAATAAAAGGGGATGGAAAGGATACGACAACCTGTGTAAACAGCTGAGGAATGAGGCAGCCCAGTACTAGTGAATCCAGATTTCTGTCTGTCATGGCCATGAAGGATGCATTTGCAGGAGGACTGGGAGCCGTCCGCTGTTAGAAGGAGAGAGAAGTAAAGATCATCCTGTGTACAATATAAATGTAAGTTGTTATTAGTCCTATTGCTATGTCAGCCGTAAACTGTTCCCACGAGAACAGAGATGCAACATCATTGAAAAAGAATGTCTTACTGTGAAATGGGCAGCAGAAACACTGTGGCATTATCTGCCGGGTAGTGAATTTACCTTGGTGACAGATCATTATTCCCTCCTGCAAATGAACCAGATGAAGGACAGGAACACAAGGATAACTCAGCAGTACTGGTAAATTACAGTCTTCTGAATTTACAAAAACAAACAAACAAAGAGTAGCTAGATATAACCGTAAAGATAGCAAAGCGTGGCATGGCAAGAGAGGTTACCTGTGGCAAGATATGGGGAGGAAAGCAAATTTTCTTTCATATTTCTTTGCTAGCATGGTATATGGACTGAGGCTTGGATTTCATCCCACCTAGCATTAGGCATTAAAATGAGGCACCAGTTATGAACATAAAATCCTCACTCTCCTTTTATAATCAGTGGAGATACTGGATCTTCTGGGAATTCATCTCTCTCTCTCTTGAACCTCGGGGAGGTTTAAAACCGAGATGTTTCAGGTTAATGCTGTAATTGCTCTGGACCTGAGATTCTGCTGCCAGAGGAATTCACTCGCCCCTCTGCTCATCCTGAAAAGCTAGAGTAGATAAAGAAGGAGCTTGCTGCAAGAGCAAAAGTGGATCTAGCAGGCCACGTCGACTTGGTTGAATGATTTATTCGGGGTAGAAGTGTGGACAGTGTATCTGCTGCACACGTGTACTTTCTTCCCTTTTAGTTTTTCTCTTGACTTCTACAAAATGGGAGTTTCTTAGATAAATTATCATTTTAGAGGAGTGTTTATGTGCTCTGTGGAAGAATGTGTCTAGGGATGGGCATACTGGCAGCAAGAACTTCCTTCTCAACTCTTCCAGTGAAGTTTTGTTCTAAACTGCCCAAATGAAGCCATTATTCAAAAGTAAAAATGTTCTGTTCCATTTCTTGTTTTCATTCTTTTATGTGTCTGGGGACTAAACTGCTGTGCAAAAGCCCATTCTCACAGGATGTCTTGCCTAATTTTGCAGACAAGAGAGGTTCAGCTATTCCACTTACGATGAGATAAGAATCTCAAACGTTGGGATCACATCCATCCCGAGCTGAACTCCGAATCTTCCAAAACCCATTCATCATTATTTTTTTCCGTTATTCCTGTATTTCAGCAATGCAATCAAAGAAGGAACAGGAGAAATGGATGTTTATGGATTATAATGAATGTGTTTCCTTTCTACCTGACTTGCTTTAGTTTCATGGAAAGGTCCCTGTGAGTGGAATTCCTTTTCCATTTTCATTCTTTCTGCCTCCTCAACTGCTGCCCATCAGCAAGAGGCCTTGCCTTTCATGCAAAGTCACAGTACCAAATCTCATAGTTTTCATGCAGAGAACAAGTGAGATGGCATGCAGAGAACACTGTGAGAACAACTCAGATGGCTGTCACAGGGCAGGTGAGGCAGGCTGCTAAGTGTGGTCCAAATTTGAAGTCCTAGCCCCTGTGGTATCCTCAGATTGCCCCAAATACATGTAGATAGGGTATCTGATGTAGGGACTCCACATTTCTGGATCCCTGTGTGTCTGTCACACTGTGCCACACAAGACTGCTGGGGAGGAGTAAGAGGGTCTAGAGAGGCAAGCCTTCTACCATGGCAAGAGGACTGCATAGGCTCAGTTTACTGACGCAGCCTCTAGCAACAGATTCATTGCAGGTCCTCACCTCGATGTCAAGAATGTGTCTAAGCTCCCAGAGGCAGCCTCTTGAGGTGAGACATCCCACTGTTGTCATCTCAGTTCTTGAGGCACCTCCCCTGGTACCACTATATCTGCCCCACTTGGGATGAGCACATGAAATTGGATAAGGACTGAGAAGGTCCCTCTCTGCCCCTTCTGTTGACTTTGTTAATCTTGAATCCCTCACAATACACTCACTATTAGTGAACTCGGAGGACCTCTTTGGGCTACAGTCTGAGCAGAGTACACAGAGAAAATAAATTTGGTCCATGTTCTGGCCTGACCTTGGCCTGAACCTGAGAAAGTGAATGCCCCTATCACACCAACATGTGTCTGTAGAAGTACAGTAAACACAAATGGGGGTCAGTGGCCTTCTCTGTCATACAGTCCCTGGCCAGGAGTCTGGAGTTTTGGGCTGTCCGCCCAAGTGCTTGTTAATAAATGTCCATTCTTAGTCTGTAAAGGAATGTAGACAGGGCATCCTGCCCTACAAAACACAAACTCAGAATGAAGCAGAAAGAGAGTCTCAGTCATCATACAGAGCTCTGCTGCTGGTCTCCACGTCCAGCAGTCTCTTCCCACTGGACTTATGCTGCTAGTCTGGGACTTGGCTGGGGGAATTATCCACTAATACCCAGTGGGCTGTCCACGGCTGTCTGTAAGCACAGTTGCCTGCCTAACCCCAAGGGGATCAGTCCTTGGGAAGTCAGTCAATGAGTCTCTGGGGCTTCCTCCACAATACTCGGAGGAGACAGAGACCTGGCAGGTCCTGGGCCATGAGACAGGAAAGTCTGGATCACCCACCCAGTGTGGGTGGTGTGTTGCTTCTAGGGGTGTGCAGTACTTTTCTGGTGCATCCTCACACTCCCAGTGGAGTCAGTCAGAGGCAGCTGAGGGGATGACATGTTCCTTGTGGAGACTCACTGGTGCCTTTGCTAGTCATTCCATCATTTTGTTCTCCTCTGGAGAAGTCCTATGTAACTCAGGTGAAGATGGTGCAGACCTTGGTGGCCACCTAGAGATTCTGTGCTCAGTGGAGGCACTTTGTTCTCTGCTAGCAGGCTATGAGGACAACCCCTTCAGTTCCCAGCCCTCAGTATGCTGTGTCTCTATAGAGAGGGTGATGCTGCACTGGGTGTCACTCTACTAACCGAACAAGCCCAGACTTGTTGGGCACATGGTGTTTGCCTATAGTGGCCTAATCTGCATCCATAAGCAGCAAGTCTTGTGTTCTAGGTCTTGTGCAAGCTTGACATGTCCCCAGATGAGCATTACTGTGCTTCCAGACCCATCCCCTTCTGTCTTCTCTGCCACCAGTATATCAAAACTTCATTCCAGAGACTTACCTTGGTACCCTGCTACCCAAGGTGAGATGGCCCAAGGGTAGCTAACACATTAACCTAGTGGAAGTCAGTTTACTTGGGATTAAAAGTTACGAAGTTAGGAGATTTTTGTTCTGTACAAAGAATAGAGGAGTAACAGCCTTCTGGGGAGAAATCTCCAAGCAATACGGTGGAAAGGACAATAGGCAAACAGAATAACGTGATTTGCACGGGGTTTATTGTGAATTAAAGTTTGCTCACTGGTGGTGTCAGCAGAGGAGGTGTAAGAAGCAATGCTGAATGGAGAGGAAAGCCTGTAGGGAATGGTGGAGCCGGCTGACTTAGCTTCCGTGCCCAGCATCCTTACTTCTGCCTCACATTTATACTATCTAATCTTCAGCAGTTATTTCTACAGCTACCATTATCATGGTGTCCAGCCGCAGTCTTTTTAAAGTGCCTTGGTGTGAAGAGACAGGAGTGCCAGGAAGGGAGGATGAGAGGAAAGAGTGGATGAAGTCGCCAGGGTCTGTGTCCGTATCACCCAGCGAAGTGGGGCAGGAAAGCTGCCTGCCCTCGCCTGACCCCGACTCCACCGGCTCCTCCTGGATGCTGGGCTTTTCTAGAGAATTCTGCCACATGCTCTGAATATGCGGATTATTCCTGTAACTGTCAACTAGCGTGCACGTTAAAAAGAAAGAGCCCAACGCCTCTTTTTCTAGCCCCCTAATTCTGTCTCCACAGGGCTTCAGACTCCCTCGGTTCAGCTCCGGGCACTGTCTGCAGGGTAACCTTGGAGGGTACACTGAGCTACCGCCAGCCAAGAGAGACTTTTATAGATCCTAAAATAATTACAGCATCGCTGAGTCTAGTTGTATAATTTCTTGGCAATATACTAATTAAAACTAGATATTTACACACAACACTTACTTAAACTTAAGATGTATTTAAAAGGACCTGTGCACTTACAATAGCTGTGTATCACAGCTTATTGAGGACCGTGTTTTTCATGCAGGTTGAATTCTCGAGCGCTGCTATTAACATAAATGATTCCACAGCTTTATGTTCAGGACTGAATTCTTCCAGGGCATCTGAATCATCCTGGTGTTTCATTTTACCATCTAAAATTATTTTCAAAATACTACTTTTTTTTATTTTATTTTATTTTATTTTTTGTAACTTGCTGTATTACGGCAATTAGAAATCACTCTGTGTTTACAAGGAACAGAGAGTCCAGCTGAGCTGAGCATTTAATGTGATGAATAGTGTTAGGAGCTCAAAGAAAAGTCAGATGCGTGTCGACACTTATCAAAGCTGTTCTGCTGCTCAGAATGACTGTTCGTGATACTTGTTTCATGATAAACTTCCTCAGAACATGATGTTACTGGAAAAAAAATGATCCACTCTGAGAAATACGCAGGTGACACAGTTGAGTCAGCAGCTTGCAACAGTGACACAGGCTTACGTTTATAAAAATCCCCACTGAACTTTTGTCTTCTGCGTGTCTATATCATAGCTTTAAAATCTGTCACCGCAAAAGTGTCCTGTTTCTTGGGTTCACTCGGTAGCTGTTTAAACCAACAAAAATCTTCCCACCACCCTGATGAAGAGGTGGATTCCTGGGCTTAAAAGTTTTCAGCAGTCACCAAACTTTCCTCTTTTGTGAGTAATTCACCGTAGAAATGTTAGTATCCCCAGTGACCACTGATACCTCTGGGGAAACGATAAACATGGAAAAATACCAGAAAATCCTACCTCCCAGACGAGAGGGTTTAATTATTGAAGTTTCAAGCGTTTCCCCCTGCACGAGCATCTCGGCATTCATAGGTGGAAAGTACCTCATGCTGTGTTTGAAATATCAACTGGATTTAAAAGAAGGCTTTGTGCTTCACCATGGACCTTTCTTAGCCTCCTGCAGATGGTCCCTATTGCTGAAAAGAGACATGACTTGTGAGACGGGGAGACCTCCGTGCCGCTTTTTCGTGCGGCTCTAATCCTGCTTTACACCCATAAAGGACTTAAGCCCTTACCCTCTTTCTCCTAAATATTAAAATTATTTTCCTGAGTGTCATACCGTATTAAAGCAGAATGAAAATGGGTTTAACAATTGCTGGCATGGGGCTTCTGTACAGCATGTGTGTCACAAATCATGTCACTTTTCAGCAATAGGGCTGCTGCCAGCGGGAGGCTCAGAAATGCTCATGTTAATCAAAAATTTTAATTTCAAATCAAATTGACAGTTTACACATGGTGAGAAATGCTTCTCACCATGTGATATTTCAGTATGCTACACTGGGCAAAATGGGTGCACTTTCCTGTTAAGAATTTTGACTGCAGTATCTGCAAATTTATGGGTTTCAGTGTATTGGGTATGGTGAGTAGTTGATCTAAGGGAGCCCCTTGGAGAATAGGAGACAGAAGGGTTTTCATGCAGCCTGGCACTGGTGAGCCGCTGTTGGCACATGCTGCTGGAGAAATGACAGGTATTCAATAAACATCACTATGGTTAAGAGGAAGATTTAAAGGAGGGAGGGGCTGCAGTGCTATAAACAGGATTTGAAACAAATGTGCTTATTTCAGTCCGTGATTAGTCTGAATACCTAAGTATTCCACACCAGTTTTTAAATATCCTTTACATTTATTTTCACATGGATGTTCCTCAACAATAATATTTATGGCATTAATACTGTAGCTAAATTCTACTTGGAAGCAGTGTAAACCCAAGTAAACTCCGCGTGTGCCGAGGCATGCTCCGTCGGTGCGGAGACCAGAACGTGACTACATGTCACGCTTCCAACGTGCAGCCCCAGCATCGGCTCCTACAAGCCTTCACTTCTGCCAGAAGCTTCCTAGAAGTCAGCAGACAAAATTCAGGAAGCAAAATTTCAGTTGCTACTTGATGAGGAGCAAGGACAGTTGATGGAGCGTGTGCGATCAGCCCCAGATGAGAGAGTCGTAGAAACCGATGTTTTCAGGCTGTACCATAAACATGATG
This sequence comes from Ceryle rudis, assembly GCA_033439905.1. Classification (NCBI taxonomy): domain Eukaryota; kingdom Metazoa; phylum Chordata; class Aves; order Coraciiformes; family Cerylidae; genus Ceryle; species Ceryle rudis. Next base: position 230 of record JAAGNO010016351.1, on the reverse strand, counting down.
CTGGCATCCAAAAAAGACCAGCTGAAAAGAAACGATCCTTACATTATTTTCTTCAGGAGGTTTTTCAGCTCTGAGGCATCCTGAGGTTAATTCCACGCCTAGCTCGTGACACTGGGACGTTAAGTTTTAAAAGGCTTTGCAGGAGAAAAGGAACAGGGATGGCAGTATCCACCTTCTCGTGTCTCCCCCCTCCAGTGCCCGTATTTATCATTCTCCTGCAAGGGCGGGCG
>JAAGNO010016350.1:71047-82191 GCA_033439905.1 Ceryle rudis | reverse complement strand
TATATTATTGTAACATACAAGCACTAATTGCACCTTGCTAGTATTCACATGCAAAACCTGCTCTTTGTTTCATGACAAACAGTTACAATTAAAAAAAAAAACCAAAACAAAACAAACCCAAAAAAAAAAAAAGAAGAAAAAAGAAAAAGAAACAAACCCAGATTTAAAAAAATACTAAATTCCTTTGTCATGCCTTGCATCTATGTTTTAGTCAAATTTCAGTGTAAAGAAATTACTACAGTGAAACATTTCAAAATGCTAGAATAAAACAAAAGAACAGCATTGCTTGTAATTCTTTGTCTCATCTCAGTCCCTCAGTTTACAAAAGTTTTCTAAGTCCTATGCTTTCTAGACTTGCCTTGATAACCCTAAAAAATTCAGGGTTGTCAACACTTCACTGGTGACTTATCTTGTCCATCTTGAATATCATGAAATTGCTTAAGGGTTACTGAGGTGAGACATCAAGAGTCTTTCTACTACTACCTTGTTCTTCCAGGACAGCCTTTGCAGTCTGACAGTGAAGAGTTTTATCATTTTGGGGAGTGAACATTGAAGCCATCCTAAAGGTAAATCAAACAGAAACCCCAAAGGAATCATACTCAAAAGCTTCCATAAAAGTTTAAAAGCTTTCTTGAAGAAAAGGACATGTATGAAAGTAATGTATACCCTGAAAATATGCCTGCTTTATCAGCAGTTTCTGATAGGAATTACTGCTTTTGTTTAAAAGAGCAATATAATACCAGTGAAAATGTCAAGTAATAAAATTTGATCAATATTGCTATTGCTAAAGTCCTATTTACATATCTCTGAAAAGCTAAGCAGTCATTTCTTCCGATAGGAATGAAATACACTATAAAGAGATCCCTGCAACCTAAAAGCCCTGTACCTTTCCCTCAGCAGTTTGTATCTCTCTACAAACAGTTTGTAATATTTTATATTATCAAAAAGCCTAGAGACATCAGATGAAACCCTTGGCATTCTGCGGGCAATTCAAGGGGAGAATAAGTAACAGTTCTCAGAATCAGGATCTGTCAATCGAAGCAGACAACATGCTAGGGAGAAAGGAGATATTATTATCAGGTTAAGGGGAAAGTCTATCTAAATATTTTTCTAAATTTCTAAATTTCTAAAACTGATAAATACCATTCTTGGATTTGTAAATGCATATCTGTGTATAATTCCCACTTGTCCAATAAAGCTTTACCACAGGTTACGTGGCCAAAGTTACAGAGAGTGTCTATAAGGAACCAGTTGTGACACCTTGATTTTTAATGTCCATCAGCCCAAAATTGTTTCATTGCCTTACTTTTGTTGACATCATTATCCAGCAACCATGAATTGTATGTTTGTATCACAGTAATATGGGGAAGTCCCATCTAGGCCTTATCTTCAGAGGAGCTTGCATCTTCCCCTGATCTCCAGCCCCAGCCAGTGTTGCAGCACCCTAAGAACTGAGTTCCTTTTTTACAAAAATTTTGAAGACTGGTAATTTGATGTCCTGAAAAAATCTGGTCTAATTATGACTGTGAAACATAATGAAAATCTAGTCTTTCACATGTAAAACAACTGCCCTAGCAAATGATGGAATTTAGGAGACACACATGTTCACAGAGGGACTAGGAAGAAAGCTGTGGGGACTAAAGAGGAGTGCTGCAGGAGGTAAACAAGCAACATAGCAGTTCATGGGCATTTAATTTGTACTTTGCTCTGGTTATAGACAGGCTATATAATTCAAGGCTGAAAGCCAGATGATAGGCAAGAAAGACAAAACCTTGGGTTTTGAAATGTTTTGAAAACTAAAATTATACTTTAAATCTGCATTTCCCATGAAAAAACTCACATGTTTATTTAATAAGCATAACTGGGATAGTATTTTGCTTAACCTAAAATAATTTGTATTTTTATGGGATATCTTATACCCACATAACAAGAAAAACAACAAAAGCTTAGAGTGATAGTTTGGGTGGGTATTTTCCTAGTGTATTTCTATTTTATTTCATTTCAAGAGATTCTCTGAACTTAAAAATGAGCCTATGAAGGAAGGAAAACTATCTGAATGGGTTTGCTTTGCAGTTATATTTATCTCATAACATTAACTCTCTCCTAACCTGCATAGTAGCATCTCCTGTAGCCTCAAGCAATGAAGCCTGTTACTCTGGTTTTCAAAGGTGAAACTGAAAGATTTTGTCTATTTGCTTTAATATGGGCCTTCTACTTCAGGCACTTAGGGAATGATGCTCAGAGGTCTCCCAGCAAACCTTCCACACCCTGGAAAGGGCTAGCAATGGAAAATAATGCTGGTGAGATTTATGTACATTCTCCAGGCAGAAAAAAACACTGATGCTTTATAAAAAAACAAGGAACAAATTGCTAATGTGACAGAGGTAGCATATAGATACCTACACCCTACTGCAGTCTCAGTAAAATCCTCATTCCTCTGAAACAACAGCATAAATTGGTGCATGTACCATACATATACCAGCATGTGCACCATTTTCCCTGCAGAAAACCCCCGGTAGAACTGTCCCACACCAATCACTGTAATCTCATCTAGGATGAAGCTTTACATACCAAATGGGCAATTCAAACCTACCTACAACTGCCAAAGTATTCCTTTAGGCACTCTTTGTGCATGCACTTCCAAGAAAGCATACAGGCAGCGTCCTCCCCAGCACCAACTGGAAGCATTTGTAGTTCACTAGGCAGCAAAATGAAGTACTAATGCACAGTGAGAAGCACTCTCTTGTAACACTCTCCTGAACTCTGTCATAAACAATGGTCCAGACACAGAAGTGCCAAAATGTTGTTTTATATAGAACCTTGGACTGGAGCAAATGTTATATTTTACCAATCAAAACCAACCAAAAGACCCAGAAAAAACACCCTCCATGCTCAAGATCCTGAGTAGATGGGAGGCCCTCAGAACCAGTTCTGGTGTCAATGCTATAGCTCCAAAGAGAAGGTGAAGTATAGAATTACTCCTGAACTTAGGTTTTACTTGGCAGCTTTAACTGGTTAATGTCTATAGGTCACTCTTCAAAGGCATCTGAGGCAAGTAGTAGTCTGTGTAGCCTTCATTATAAATATTGCCTGTTCTTTCAGTCTCACAATAATTACACTGAGACTCAGAAGGAGATGGTCTTCTAACATTTTGCTCATTGTTTCTTCAGTCTTGATCCCTAGGTCATTTGTTGCTCTGACAGTTATGCAGCATTGAAATGGACTCTCTGCAAATGGTTTGATATGATATGTCCCAGCTACACCAGTGGCTGATAAATTCTGAAATATGCTGTTCCCAGGAACCTCTGAGAGAATATGTTGCTACCATCATGTATCAGGACTCTGCAGGAGAAGCAAGAGACTATTGCCAGATTTCAGGGAGAACAGATTCACTGGAAAATGACACATGCACAAGGCCACTGCAGGACATCTGAAGCACGAGATGTGGAGACAGCTTAGGCCTCCACATTTAGGAAACTATCAGAAAATATTTTGCCGTTTAGAAAAGACTAGAGCACACAGAAAAGCTCAAGGTCATTGCAAAGCAGCCTGCATTTCTGTAGTTTTGTGCAGAAAATCCACCATAGGCCCTGAAATGTATTTTGCCATATTGCCAAACAGCCCTTTTTCCAGTAAAGCTAATTAGTTGACTCCAACATGATGCAGACTTGGCTATATCTTCCAGTTGTTGGACTGACTCCTTTTTCTGCTGTCTTGTAAGTCCGTGCACTGTTGTATCATAGCGTTCACACAGCCAACAAATTCTCTTCTCTCTCAGGTGAGGCTTCTGCTACAATAACCTTGATGGCCTCAGAAATGCCACCAACAGATAAGGATGAGACCATGACATGATTCATGTCAGCCTTCTCATGATGACCTTATAAAGCAAGAGAATTAAAGACAGGAACCCTGTGACTTCATTAATCCATTTCTGGTATGTACTCCAAATATCCTTGTTTGTGATGCTGCTAGGTGTTTGTCCTACATGCCACATCCATCCCACTCCTGTCAGGAGATAAAAAAATATATTTTATCACCAATTAAATGTTAATAATGGCCTGAGACTTGCACAGTGCCTTTTATGTCCAACTGACATGCTTCTGCCTGTGTACATACACATGTAAGTGTGCATGTTCTTCTGGGGTGTGGGCTAATGATGAAGATGGTGTCAATGGAAGACCAAGTACTAATACAATTGAAACAAAAAGAAAATGCTGACTTACCATCTAACATGCAGAGTTTTCCTTCATTCTGACACTTTCAGGTAAAAAGAGAGTATTTACCTAAAAAGAAAATGCCTGGACCCAATTCTTCACAATACTTTATTCTTAATTATTGCTGTAGTATCAAGAGGGCTTTTCTTCTAAATAAAAGATTCCTTCAAATTTTTGCAATTTATTTGAACTCAGTATGGTAAATGAAGAAGAAACAACAAGCCAAGCACAATGGACAGTCAGGCTCCGAAGTCAAAAGAAAAACAGGGTAAGAACTGGAGCAATTACTTCAGGTCTACAACACAGTAACACTCCCACATCCTCCACACACACAGAGCATGACCTCACGCTTAATGCTTTCTTTTGGCTATATCTCACCAGCTTATGGAGCTTGAGGATATTATTCTCAGGGACCTGGCTGTTCCCACACACTGTGTAGGAAGCTTAAGTACAAAAATACATGTCCATCCAGAATATTACTATGAGAGCCAGATGCTGAAGGAGATACGTACTTTGGCAACAAACCTGTGGGTATCTCAATTTCATACCAGATCTGAACCAAAATTCTTTGATGTAGTAAAAGAACTTATCACAGTTAAAGCCAGAGGAGTTAAGCTGACTAAAACTGGCTATAGAACTGGTCAGGAAAAAGTACAATATATCATCTAGAGCTTTGGGACATCAAATGCAATCTTTCCAGTGAATTCAATAGACTTTGAATCCCAAGTTCTGTGAAGAAAATTTGCCGAGTGTATTTATAGCAAGTCTTTTCCTCTCCATTATTACACAACATCATTAAAATATGAACAATGACTATGGGTTTTATCAGTTTTATGCAGTGAAAAGTAGAGTCCACATTAGCCAAATTACTTATGGCTTTACTGTAACATCTCTTGAGACTCATGTCTGGCATGAGGGCTCAGCTAAGGGCTAATTTCCACCTTTGATACATTACCATAAACAGAAAACAGTCAAAATCTGCTCACATTTTTAAAATGGTAAAGCAGTCTACCAGCACCAACAAAAAGGATTTGTGAAGAAATAATCAGAAAAATAAAACACTCTGGAGATTAATGTCCACTTTAGTGAGAGGTCAAGTTTTTCTTCTGTTAGTGTAAAATGATCACATGACATCTAGTCATGTGCTTATACTTACGTGCATGTTGCTTTAAGAAGTGAAAGTCATTATTTCTGCTGCAACATTTGCCTTGTGGGTGGGGAAGTCCCCAGACTTGTGCTGATGACTCTGCTCTGTGGCCACTGGCTTTCTGGGACATTGTGCAGTCAGACTTCTCTGGGACTAAAGACTTTTATATTCCTCTTTTAGACTTACATCATAGGAATAGGTCACAAATGACCTTTGGAGACATGTGGTATGCCTAGCAATATCTTTTACTATACAGAGTGACTGCTATCAACTTCATCAGTTGTAATCACTATGCTCCAGAGTTTTCCCTTAGGGCTAGGTGTTTTAGTTTTAAAAGACTTGACTATCATACCTTAAGAAAACTGACAGAGCACACCATGAGCTCATTCACCACTCTTCCTTTCTTTGCAGGGAAATTAGCCTGTATCTAAGCCTGTGCTCCTGTATATAGAAACATACTGTATTGAAGAATGTTCACTTGAGCATTTAAGCTCCAAACTACTCTTCAGAATTCTACAGCACAGGCCCTCCAGAGCTGATTTAACTGTGTGAAAAGAGAGAAGGGAAAATATCAAAACGAATGCAAGATAAAGAGACAGCTCAACTACTTGAGGTTAACATAGTCAGTAAAATGTAGATTTAGACCACTGAACCACACTGAGAAAGTAGTGGTTCCCTACAATTCAGATGTCAAACTGCTCTTCCCTGCCATTGTCCCAGCTTGTGGGTTAGGTTCTTCCAAGTGATTTTCCCTCCCTTGTACTGCTGTACACCCTCCACATACCACTGCAGTCTTTCCCTTCTCTCTCTGTCATTTCAGTTGGCCTAGACAAGGAGAAAGACAAGACCAGGGTCATCCTGCTTCATATATGAGTAGAGAGTACACCACTCAGACACATGACTGCAGTATGAAGGAGCAAATTGGTACAGTTTGTGGATTTATATCCACAACTGTATCGCCAAGCCTGTCCCATAAAACATGGTTCATTGTATTTAAAGAAAGCAAGGACAAGGGTTGGATGCCAGGAGATGCTGAGTGGCTTCAGTCACAGGATTCAGACTGTGGGAGCTGTCAAGATGACTCTTTGCTCTTCCTGAAAATGGGCTTTCCCATCTTGCTTGCTTTTGTTAATACACGAAACTATAACAAAGATTCTTTATGAAAGGGCAACAGATTTCATATGAAATATGAAGTTCTTGTTGTAGCTCTCTACTCAGCACTGCACTGTACCAACAGCCTGGACAGACCGGCCAGGATACTTGTCAGTATTGTAACAAGATGTATAATAACATGGAAATATTTCTGCATGTAAGAAATTATGTCATAACACAACTGACTTGGCTTTTGCATAAAGTCCTGCACCTGAGATGAATCACTTCAGTGTGTAATCTAGTAATATTCTCTCTTTTTGCATTTGTGTTATATAAATGCTTTTATGAGGCACAGCTAAGCCAGGAACCCTGTGAAGGCTGAATGTCCAGAACACCTCAGTATGTTGTGCTCCACTAAGAACATCTGCAAGTAAAAACAACACTTGTATTTCAGTGAAGATTTATTTGCACTCAAACAAACAATGGGATAATTAGCAAAAGTTAACATCAGTGTGATTTTAGTAAAGGCTGTGTAGAGCTAAGGATGGGCACAGTCTTCTGACCAGAATCAGAAAGCATGTCTGCATTGTGCAAGGTTGAGCAAAGAAGAGATCCTGAGCTAGCACATACCCAAACTGGTCTGTCTACATGGCGTAGCAGAGTGCCAGGTTACCAGCTTCTGTCCTGAAAGCAGAATAACAGCATCAGTGTGATACCGCACCCAAGTAATGAGCTTGGCACCACTATGCTGACACGGCCATCCTCCTCCGGATTCCAGAGCTCCATTAGCTTAGGCATGCATGCAACGTGCTGCATTGCATGGTAGGGATAGGCTCCAAGTTACATGGAGCTTTGAACCAAGTGCAAAATGAAGCCTTCAGGAAAAGCAGCCCCTCAAGATATTGGAAGAACAAGACAAGGAGGATAAGGGATGACTTCAAACAAGCACTCAGTAACAGAAAGTCGATAAATCTTAGTATGGGAAGGAAGGTAAGTCAGCTCTGCAATAGGCCAGCATAGAATGCCTGCACATGAACAGCAGCTCATGCCTTGTGCTCAGTGCACCAAGATGAGCTTCATCCCCAGAGAAAAATGAAGTGAAACCATCAATAAATCAGCATATTTTCTGATATCACATTTGAACTCAACCAATATAGAATTCTAGGCTTTACTTCTTCCTCTATTGCTCATTATGAAATAAGGTATTTGCAATGCTACCTCTAAAAAAAAAATGGTTAAAAAACTTCCATGGAAGATCTAAATTTTTACATAACATTTCAGAATTTTAGAGAACTTCTCATTCTTAATTTTTTCCTGCTTAACACTGAACATCTTGTTTTTATGAAACCTAAGATCTATTACATAAACCTACAGTAAAATGTTGTGGCAGAAGATAATCTTGATGGCTGGTGTGGTTTTGAAAGCTGATTAAAACCATATTTAGATTATGGAACATCCTTTACACAAATAAACGTCAGTGCACCCAATGAAGGTTGAAATGCTTTGTCAAAAAATTTTTAGTAGTAACTGCTAATGTGCAACAACCTCTGGGACAAAACTATCAGGAATACAAGTTGGTAGTTCCATATGAAAGAATTAAAAATACCCTCACCAGCAGGGCTGGAAATCAAATAGCAATTAGTTGGCTATAAAGTAGTTAATACCATTAGTTAAGGCAGAAATCCTATGACTGGATAGATAGAGGCTTTGGTTTATTTATCCTATTTAAAAAAAAAACCTTCTACAGCATCACAAACATCTTGAATACACCTCAAAAGCCAATTTTTTTTTTGTCATTATAGGACAAAATATAGTGTGTATAGGAATAAATATCCCTATGGATTTAACCATCCCTGAAGATTAGAGAATATAAAGGGTCATACCCTCAGATTTGTCCAGGGTCTTAGGACACCTCAAATTCAGTGTCTCCAGCCCAGAAAATGTAGTGCCATCCCAGAATTAATGCACCCACATGACAAAAGTTACATTTTTACCAAATGGGGAAAAGCCACTCTCACTAAATTAACTCAGCCACTCTTCCTACCAACAAGCTGGAATCTCCATATCCCTGATAACCTTCATATGGCCGAACCAAATCTGTTACAGGCAGACGAGTGAACATCACAACAACACTGCATTTTCTCCATTAATGAAAACAAGGTCTGGGATTTGGAACTCTTTTGTTACAAAATGGGAAGAAATAAACTGTTCTTTCGGAAAAAAAAAAAAAAAAAAAAAGAGAGAGAGAAGACAAAAATTCTTTCTAAACATTTTCTTTGCTAGAAAAAGGGAAGAACAGAATCAAAGGTCACCTTTCTGTCTGCATTGTCTCCTATTTGTCACTTAAGTTACTTCCTCCTGCTGTGTATTTATAACTGCCTTGTATGAGCTGTCATACCACAAATTTAAATGACCCACTTAACACATACACAATTGCTTTAAAGATTGCATTATTAAACATTTTGGTTTTCTTGTCATAAATTCAGATTCTATTTGTACATTTGCCTTTGTCCTACTTAGGAAATTGACCAGCCCTCTTAATTCAGTGTGTAAAACACACAGATGGCTGTAATATGTTTAAAGGGAGTTCTGAGCTCTGTGTTTCTTCCATAAACACAGCTCCTCTGCCTCCTCACTTAAAATGCAGAACCTAAGGAACATGCTGAGAGCAAGACAGAAGTGGCCAAAGGTATCTGTTACCAAAGCAGAGGATGGTTGTCTTGTTATGTGCTCAAGCCAAAGTAAATTGCTGATAGATCTGTCAAATCCACACCTCCACAGCCAGGTGGAAACTTCAGCAGAGGAAATTCTTCTGTTGTCTGGGTCTAGAGGTACAACGTTTCCAACATCAGTCTTGGTGTCAACTTCTCAAGGTTTTTTTGTTTGGTTTTTTTTTCCAGAAACCCTGTAGAAAACTTACCTTGATGTTTATACATGTTATTGAAATGTACTTTGAAGGGTCTGCTAAAGATGATATGGCATAGTACTAGGCCTAGCAAAGCAAAAAGCATTGCCATGGACAAACTATCCCCAGAATACAGAAAGGATACAAAAGGCAGTTGTGTTATGCCAATAGGACTTACATCATCATGTAATTATAGGATTCATGTATTAAAGCTAACTTTACTTCATCTTGTACAATGCAGGAAGAACTTCAGGATGTTGAGATGCTTTTTACAGAACTCAAAACAGTTTCCGTCATGAACTTCCAAGACAGCCTTCCATTGCAGGAGAATTTAGGCTTTAGAAACTGTTCATTTTCTATAGATTCATCCTTTATTGAATATGGCAGGATTCAGTACAGCTCAAAATAGACATTGGTCAGCAATGCTTCGGTGAGTTACCCCAAGATAAACAGAAACTAAGCACGGCTCTTAGCAAACACTCCAGGAAACAAGGTGTGAGCAGTGTCTGCTTTCTATTTTCATGTCTCTCTGTGACACAAGTTGAGACGTGGGCTATGATTCAGTTTATGTAGCAGGCCCTGTGCATCCTTGGCAGGTCAGGTAACATAGAAGGCAAACTGGACAGTGTTAATACCACTGTCATTTAGATAGTTGTGGAACATCCTGTATTGTACCAAGCTGTCCTGGACATGTTGTGCTGCAGAGATGCATTGTCTTTCATCCAGAAGCACATTCTTTCTGTCACTAACAGACGTTGCAAGCTACTTCTGTTTGCACTGATGATGATCACTCCATTACCAGGTGGTATTTATTAATCTCATCTGAAGTTGCTGTCGTTCCTCCCAATGAGGCACCTTCTGACTCTAAATTGTTAAGGGAAAATTAAAAGTGATTTTAAATTATCATCTTATGAGCAAGTACTTCAAAACCAAGCTTTGTGAAATAGGACAATGAAATTCTAAAATATAGTAACACAATTAAAACATCATTCAGTATCTGACAGCCTGACTGGAGACTGACTTGCTTCTATATGCCTACAAAGGGCTCTCTTTTTAAGGGGAAGCAAATACTTCAAGCGTTTCACTTGAAGCACTCTGAAGTCTGATTTTTAAAGTTCTTTCCCACAGAAATATAGGTAACAAACTTATTACAGCTGTGTTACACCACAGAGACAGACACAAACACACCCACACTCTCACCCAAGCACACAGAGCGAGCTATGGCATCACAAGGTTGCCCCACTCTTTGAAGTGCTATTCTCAGCCAGGGACATGACACAGCAGAGCATATATCAGCCTCTTCCCCCAAAGTAAGGAACAGACTAAGAGAAACTCCCAGAAAACTGATCATGATGGTTTTTTTTCTTCACTGAGTAAAGTCATGTTCAACCAGATTTTCCTCATAAGAAGTCCACTTGATCCTGGTTGCTATCACAGAATGGATTAAAAATCACAAATATTTCCAAACTTCGAGAATACAGTACTCTTAATATATTTTATATTCAAGCATTTATTGACGTATTACATGACCTCTGGAAGAAAAATACTTGGTTTTGGTGGCCACGCTGTCACATTTCCTGGTTTTTGAGAACATTCATGTCTCTTTTTGAGACCTGAAATGAATTTCAGTTATAGCACTGTGTATGCAATAAACAGGGACTATGATTTTCTTCAAGCAAGTTTCCCAGGACATTTTTTTTTTTTTTTTTAATAAATTCTTGGTTTAATGGCTGCCATTCCCTCTTTTTTTAAATAATGCATCTATACAAAAGTATTCGCAACATTT
>JAAGNO010016350.1:40291-50581 GCA_033439905.1 Ceryle rudis | reverse complement strand
ATTCACCATGTTAGGACTTTTTCCAGGATTTTCAATTTAAAACTGAAAAAAAAAAAAAAAGAAAGATACCTCTCTGAACTGAAGTAAGATTGCATTTGAAACATTCAGTATGCTTTTCCTGCAGACCTTATTTTGATTAGGTATTTGCAAAATGAGAGTTTGACCAGACAAATCTCCACTCCTAAGTCATGGGAAAACCACAATCTCTTGGGACAAATATAATCACAGATAAATTCCATATCAATCATAAGCTACTTTAAAAGCCTATTCTCACCATTCAAGATATGAAGATGTAATTTTCTAAATTAAAAAATGGTCTTACTGTTACTTTCATAATAGCATTATCAATGTCAAATTATCTCAGATCATTCTCCATTTTCTGGATATCCCTTTAACTTTATATAAATACAAATAATCAATACCATACTTAAAGTTTATGCCACCTTCAAGTCAGGAAAGCCTGGAAAATTCAGCGGAACAAAAATAATTTTGCTAGTTTAAACAACCAGAACTGATTGTTCCTGTACTTTCAATATATTTAAACTATTGCAAATAAGACTAGCATGCTCAAGCATAAATGTTGGACTCTTTTTCAGGTTTACTACCATTTTTTTGATCAACTATTTTATATCAGTAGTTCTTACCGTTATGTACACTAATCACTCAAATCTACTGTGTTTTTTTAGATGGTTGAATAAATCATTAAGACTTGTGAACCTAGCTGTTGATTCTTGAAAAAAGTAGTATGTTAGTATCTAGACTGAAAGAATATTTTACTAGCCAATTACCAGTCTAAACTGACATTGAATTACCTGAAAAGGTGAACTTAAAGCAAATGCATAGAGGCTTCAAACATTTCAGAACAATGCCCCCAGTGTTAGGATTATTATTCAAGGTGAGGGGCTTGTATCAGAAAACTGTTTGCCTGATAAATTGAGTCTGTACTTGTCTTAAAATGCCAGAAGTATCTGGTAATCAAGTAGACACAAAAGGGATCTTCCTGTTAATAGTCCTGGTGCCTCCCAACCACCCTATCTATATGAACTGAAGATAACAGCACCTGGAGATCATAAAGTAAAACATTTTCATTGTTTTTTTCCTGTTCTTGGTAACATTCAATATAAAGAGAGCAAGAATCTGCAAAAATCTGTATGTGTATAAGAAATGTATTTTAAAACTTTCTTAGCCCATGTAATTCTGGAGAGATTAAAAAGGGAAATCTGAATTCTGAGACACTTTATAGAACCTGCGAACTGAAGCACATGGTGCCATGAGCACGGAGGTCTGCTAACATTCCTCATAGGATTGATACAACTCCAAATACTCACCAACTCTGTGGATTAAAGTTCTAAAAATCTATTTTTTTAAGCTTCTGACCTGGAGCAAATGCTGTAATGAGATTTAGTATGATCTTTAAGGGAGAAAAGAGAGAAATAACCAGCTGGGTGTCTTTTAACTGCTCTGATTGTCTCCAGGGTTCTACATGAGGAATCAGGTAATTTGGACACATTTTCAGAGATGATTGCTAATGTTTCCATATACTCAAATCTTATACTTAAGTCTATATTTGTTGATGGAATACATGGGAAAAATTAAAAAGGGCACATTTTCAAAATTTTCTCAGCTTTGTCTAGAGTTTATGCTGTTAAATTGTATGATGTTCTAAGAATCAGTTGTAATGTCTTCTCATGAAAAGACAGCTGTTAATTTACTAGTGAACCCTTGAAAACCTGTCCTGCATGCAGAGTATGGTTAGAAACCTCTTATATTTGCAATACATTTACCTTTATGCATTTACTTAGATATTACAGGCTTCGCCAACTTGTTAACATAAGCAGAAAACAAACCAAATTTATATTACATAAAGTGAAATTGTGCAGGTCTCACTGTAATACAAATAGCAAACCTGCAAATTGTCCTGTTAACTTCAACACATTTATTTGAGGACCAAGGTCTAGACACAAAGGAAGATTTAGCCAACTAAGTCATCTGATTGTCAACAAGAGCTTCCTAAATCCCAAATCAAGAATTTTTGGACTCTGAGCTCCAGTCCTGGGTCCTCTACCAGAACAATCCCATAGTTGACTGCTGTTGCACGCACCTGCAGAACTAACAACCTGTAGAACCTGCCTAAATTCAGACTAATACTAGTACAAAATTAATCTAGCAAGAACAGGGTTCAAAATAAACAAAGCCTGCAATTCCTCACAAAATAAGTAACTGATCCATGGAATTGCTTTCCAAAGGATGTTTAGGCTGCTGCAAGTTTAAATGGATTTAAGAGCCACCAGGCAGGTTTACAGAAATCTAATGAAGTTTACTACATAGAAATACACATAGCTTGTGAAATCCCTGAGCTGAAAATACTTGGTGGATGACAGAATGGTAAGTAGCATCAAATCTACCTACCTTGTTCTTATACTTTTCTGTTCTATACTCATGGCCACAACCAGGACATAGCATACAGTGAGTACGTACTTCCACATTAGAAACTTGTCTCTCATTTTTGAGAAACATTTAACAAACATTTTAGGGGGATCCATGCATTTAGTAAAAGCAGCTGGAAGTGAAGACATTTCTTCCTTTATCACGGACTAAAGCACTCATCTCAGGTGCAAACCAGGTTCAGTTTCCTTCTGTACCCAATAGGTACTTATTTTCCCTGCCAAGATAAATGCTCTAAGAGTGGTGATGTAAACATGTTCTCATGTGTAGCTCCCTTAATCCCATTTGATTTTTTTCACCTTCTAAGACTAAATTAAATATTCACTGGTCCATTAAAACTTAGTTCCACTCCCTGTTGCAATAAGAATTTAATAAGCCTTTACTGAAGCAGGCAACTAAGATGCTAGGATTTACAGGATCTCTTATTTTCCCTCTTTCATGAGTCATTAAAATCTTGTTGTGCACTGTAACTACAGCTGTGGGTTCCCCTAGAGACTGAGGTGCTGCAACATCCAGCATTGCAACATCTAAGTCTGCTAGCTCTGAGTGACTACTGAGCCTGAGCACCAACAGCAGCCTTACTGTGAGGTGACAGCCATACAGAGCCTTCCATCACTCCACTGACATATGGGTTCTCTAAGTTCAACCTTGCCACAGTACAGCTTGCTATTGTCAAAGCTTGAGCCTGTATTGCTAGGAACCTTAGTGTGTGTCACTGTGGCAAGCAGAAGGTCCCAGGCCTGCATTTTTCTTGCTTAGTAAAGGAAAGAGTGAGTGTCACAGAAACTCTGCATCTAAAGTTTAGACTGCAAATATGTGTGTGTTTTCCATAGCCCACTGCTTTCCCTGTTATTCAGGAAAAGGAAAGGCTGAAAGAAAAAAAAAACCACATCTGTTTCCAAACATAGCCCTCTCACTAGCACACCACCCTCAGCAGACAGGGTGGCATCCAGTTTGATTAAATGTCACTCTTACATAAAGAAAAAAATAATGCTTGTAGTGATGCAGCATACAAAGTAATGCTACAGGCATTTGACTGTTGTACCTGAATAGAAAAGAGAAGAACATTTTTTGTTCATTCAGTCCAAAACTAAATACTGTCAAGATTTCCCATGAATCAGAAGCCTTCTAAGCCTTGAAGTGAAAAAATCAATATATAGGACTGTCTCATATAAGATTATCCTTAGGGATAAACTTTGTTTATGTTTTGTCCAAGAACAGATTATAGTGAATCACTAGCTGAATGAGTCAACAAAGCAATGCTCTTGCAGACAAACAGACAAATGCCATACCCAGTTGTTTACCCATGAGTATTGCTTTCTGCTTTACCAATTACTAGTAAGTCATTTGATGGAATAATGCATACAGAACTGGCCTTCTAAAAAACTGTGCAGTAACTGCACAGGACCCACAAGTAGGTAATTCATATCACCAGAGCTATAGAAACAATAAGTATGAGAAAGGACAGAAGCAGGATTGTTTTATCTCTAATGTAACATGATCCAGGAGAGAACAATCTTTAAATACATACAATTTCCTTTGAAAAGAAAGGCATAGTATATTTCTATGGTCACAAGAGATAAAACAAGAATTAAATTGTTGGAAGAAAAATTCAGTTTAAATATTGAGAAAGTATTTCTAACACTGGGGGCAGTGAAGCACTGGAATAACTTGCAGAAAGAGATATTTAAGTTTTTGCTCCTGGCAGCTTTTAAAAATAAGCTATACACATTTCTGTCAGGTACACTAGATAATCTCTCTCCTTGAAGTCTCTATCAACTAATTTTCCAAAATTCTCTGCAAAATACAGAACTCCAGAGGAAAGGGCTCAAAATCCATGTTATTTCTCTTCCTTCATAGCCAAGTGACACATGCTTACTTGGTTACCAAAAAGGACCCAAAACACACAAACCTTTTATTCACTGATTTTTTTTTTTTATTTTTTTTATTTTTTTTTTCTGATAGATTGTAAAGCAGGTCCAGGTGACCTGGTAGGTTATTGCACCTTGCTGAGAGGTAGGAACTGTGGTTTTAAGCCTTTCTCAGCAGAAGAAAAAGCTATAGCATCTCACATACTCTGTAGAAGTATGACTACTAGCAAATAGCTTTAACAGGTTTTTAAAAAGTCAATGTGCTGAAGTGCCATTGTAAAGCCAGACTATAGCACACTCTCTTGAAGCTCATCATGCTGCCATCTACCTCTTCCCTCCAATAGCCACTTAATAGCAGGTGTGCAAGAGAGAACATCTCTGTTATGCACAGAGCAGAAACCAGGGTTTGTTTTTTTGGTTTTTTTTTTCTATAAAGTAAAAAAAGGATACTCAGTGAAAAAGAGATCCCTTTTACTCCAGTCCCTCAGAGCCTCATTTTCTGTTGCCTTACTTATGCCAAAATTTGAGTCTCAATAGTTGCAGCTTGGAGCTAGAAGGTCCCCAGGACTAAAAGTGGGGCAGGAAGCATTCTGTAAAATGTCTCCTTGAGCTTTCATTTAGATAAATGGATACCTTTAATGCTTCTCTAGGTAGAAAGGGTGCATAGCCTTCATCTGCAGAGCCCTCATCCTATCCACTTCTGCTCTGAACAACTGTGGGCTGAGAGGAAGCTTCTCACATGCTGTAGTTGGCCTGGTCCTTCCACGGGCAAAAATGAGCAGGTGAAAGTTGCTAATTATATCCACCTACCCCCACTGAGCATCTTTTTAAAAGCTGGCATGGTCTAGCTTTACAGGGCTCTCAGCCTTAATTTGTGTCATGCTTAATCAAAGACAAGGAAAATAACATTTGCAGATGTTTTCATTTGATCAACAATCTTCTATTTTATTAGCTGTGAGGTTGGTCTCACATTTCCTCAGATGTGTCATGTTAATTCTTGCCATACGAGATTGCACAAATCATACTGGGTTCCTGGATCAGGCACAAAGTGAAATGGCTGTTCTAATTATGTGTAATAGCTACATGGTCTTTCAGACATTTGACTGAGGGCTTCAGCTATAGTGTTACACTGCCAAAACCATGGGGAAAAAAAACATTCTGGAATACTTTGGGTTTTTCTTTGAATCACTGACAATTTCAAGGATAGTAAAGGAAGCTGGAGTCTCCTTGAGTTTTAGCTTTATTTTAACAGCTTCCTTAGGAAGGTATACTTTTCAAAACTGGAGATGCATGGGTCAACTACACAAAAATAACTTGTGTGCAGAGAACTTTGCTGCTCTTTAGATGGTATTCCATCACAAGCCCATTCAAATGATCTTGTTGTACTACTGTGTACAGCTATATTGCTATATAGTTTGGGGAATTGCCTGTGCCATAGGAAACATAGCTATTGGGCTCATTATGAGAGAATTCAGGTAGTTGTACACTCCCAGCAGGAGCTGGATCTGCAGAGGTGACTGTTCAAGAGTTTTAAGGCACCTGCTCTAGATGAGAAATCCCTTCCTATATCTTCCTGTGTTTCACAGCATCTTCCTGGGAGCCAAGGCATTTTACTTGTCCTCTGTCCTGCTTTCTGGGTATTGCTCCAGCAATGACCAGAAAGATCAGCTTTACACAAAACCACACAAAGTTATTTGCATATAACACCTAATAGGCAACAACTGGACATAAATCAATGCATCCCATATTTAAAGATATAGAACTCTTCTTAAAGGAAGATAAAAATACAAGCCCAGCAGCATTTGTTTACAAAGCCCAGCACTGTCTGGTTTACTAACTACAGAGAGCAACACTGTTCAAAAGATTTAATCAAATGAGTCAGCAGGGGAGGTCATTAGGAGATACACAAAGGACCTCTTCCAGCTGAGACAAGCAAAGAAGCAATGACTCAAACACAGCACTCAGGAGGAATAGCTGCTGTGTAAAGCAGAAAATCTCAGTCTGATATAGCAGATTCAATAGGATTAATAACAAAAGTACAATAAAACTAAAAAATTCAAAATTAATTATGACACTACTGCTCCATACTAGTATGATTGCTCTACTTGGAAATGAGTTTCACCAGGTCACTCTTTCTTACAGTTAATTTGCCGGAATGACAAAGTTATAGCTTCTGAAACAAACTCAAGCTAAGTCTCTGCAGGCTATGGGAGTCCACAATGAAGTCTGAGACACATGCAGCACTTCACTGGTGCCAGACTTTCTGCCCTTCTGCTCCCAGCTGTGATTAAAGAGACTAGCCAAAGATCACATAAATTTAGTACACACTGTGCTGGATGCACTGTAGGAAACATGTCTGAAGTCACTTGGTTCCAGATAGGCAACTGCTTTTTAGTAGTGCTTCTTTCTAAATCTCAACCCTCAGCCTTATGGAGAACAGAGCTTGCATGACAGAAATTCTTCTTTAACACAGCTGCAAAACATAAGGGCTTTATATTTCATCATCAGGAAAAAAACAAAAAAAAAGCAACATGCACACATACCCTTGAACTATGTATGCTGGATATCTTCTATGTATGTTATATAAGCATAAGGGTGTATATGGGATAAGAGTGTATATGGGATAAGGGTGTATAGCAAAGACACAAACCTTATACAGAAAAATGCACATCTTTTGGATGGAAAAAAAAATAGAATGTTTTCTCATTTTAAATAAAGGAGAGGGAGAAAATTAACATTGAATTAATTAATAGGACAATAAATTGTAGTTTTGACTAGTTTTCTGCAGAATCTGCTTAATTTTAATCACAATTACTTGACTGACTCACACAGTTGAAATTAAGCATGTGCCGAAGAGGAATTTAAATCACTGTAATGTCAAAATCTTGATTGACGTCATTTGTGAGAGTTCCTTTACTTACGTTGTCCAGAACTTGATATATTGTATTGATTCATTGTTCTTGGTCTGACTGTGTGACCCAGACTTTGGCTGGGAAAATCATTACTGCTTCAAACATTTTCCTCTTCAAACTCTTTCCTAACAGGGATAGATTCCCTATTTCTTGCCTTTTTGAGCTTACACAAAGCTACCTTCTGTAGTTTAAACTGATTTCTTTTCTGTCTTGCTGTTTGAGATTTAGCTTGCCTGTAATTCTGTTTAACATAAGTTAATAATTACTTTTTTGGTAATTCTCCAGTGCTGATAGGACTAGGTCAAATGCCAGAATCCCTCACTAATGGAACAATTTTTAAATAGCTCAGAGTGGAATTCAGGTGTTAAACAAGAGCTCAGCCATACAGTCAACATGTAAGCTCATAAATTAAACAGCTCCAGTGAACATTACCAGGAAGGATTCATTTGCCTACGTTGTCTGGGCTGTTTTTATGTAAGCTAGTGCTAGAGAACAGTCCTATTACTTTAATGTACTCATACACATTTGTACAACCATAAACTCACTCATATCAACCATGTATTCTATGCATACTACACTCCAGTACAGCTTTTAGGCTCAAAGCAAGGACTAAACTTGTAAGTAAATTTCACATAAATTTGGACTGTATAAACATGAAACAGTACACAGACATATTATCTACACTTTTTTTTTTCTGATAGGATAGACCAAGATGTGTATAAATTAATTAATAAGCTATGTCATTATTACTACCTGTGCAAGATCTACCTCATGATTTATTAAGTAGCAAATAAGCTTAAGTGTTTCTTTAAATCTGTCAAGCAGACAATAGAATTACTAAATGTTATTTTACAGCAAGACAACTGACAAGGAGTTATGCAGCATTCAGAAATATTTCAGAGTGCTACTAGAGACTATAAAATAATTTCAATGGTTATTGAAAAATATTGTGATTGAATTTTCAAATCATAAATCAATAACAGAAAAAATAAAGCAAGCAGATGTAGATGGAAACAACCCACTGTAAGAGTATGAGAAATAGTATTTAATAATACATATTCCAGTACTTACTTTCCTGTATTAGGAAAGGGGAAAAAAAATGAAATAGGTAGAAGAGGACAAATGGAACAAGCAGTACAAAAACATATGGCAGACGATTTAAATTCTGTCTCTTGTTGTACCTACTGAAACTCAGGAGACAGAGCAGTATTAGCTGTTCATATTCACACTGAGGATGTTCTGGTGCTTGACCTGTCAGTAAAGCAGAGTCCTATAACTGACTTCAGTTGGGTTTTGAATCAGCTCCAGTTAAGGAACAGTTAGAATAACGTATAAGGCATCTTCTTGCCTTCCATTTGTTTCTTTAGGGAAAAAAAGTACACGCACACAGAGAGTAGAAGTTACCAAAGTCTCTTATTACATTTCATACTTTGTTCTGCCAGGGCAAAACCATGATGTGCCCAAAGTGTTTTTCAGCCAAATAAAACTATAACACATGCATTACCACTTGTACAGGAGAACTGGTTCAGTACTCCTGTCTCTGAGGTCAGTGGATGATACAGCAGAATAATACCCCTTGAGCTTTATGCAACAGTGTCTCAGCTAGTTCAGGAACAATTCCAGCCAAAACCACATGTTCTACATTCTCAGCCAATGAAACATCATAAAGTGAGGCTGTAACACAGCAAGACTGCCATGCTGAAATAAAGACAGACAATTCCCAAGGACCTAGGATATAGAAATGAGAGCAATTGACTTTCAAAACTGGTTTATGACTATAGAATATTAAAACATTGAAAGAAAAAGTACTTCTTTTTTTTTTCTTCTGAACTATTATATATATCTGAGAAATAAGCATACACAAAGCATAGCATGTAATCTCACAGGCCTGGGAAATACACACCAATTTAAAAATGGCCATTTACACAATTTATGCAAGTGCAGTTACAATGTGATTTAAAACATTAACTGAACTACTAGAAACCATACTTGTGAAGGAATTACTTAGTAATTCTTGAGTAATAATTATTGCAAACTGATACCAAGAACATAGAAGGTGACAGTCAAAACATAAGGAATTAAACTTCAGCCAATGAGCTTCTTAGTTGACTTACCTTTAATGATGAAAAATAAAATTAGAGCCTAAATAATACAGTAGTAAAGTTAATTTCTGAGGAGATTTCACTTCTGGAAAGAACAGTTCAAGATCGCAGTAAGTTTTTTCTATGTGTAGTGAAAAGTGAAGAATGAAAGAGAAGCATGCATGAGAAGCATAGAGCTCTGGAAGAATGAGGAGTTTGCTTTCCTCTTAAAGTTTCTTTTACCTGGTATAAGTTTATTTACTAAGAAAATAAAGACTGACATAAAAATCATGTACAGATCCCAGTGTTGTGAGAGATTGAACAGCTTCTTAAATTACAGATTTTCTTTTCAAACTATTGCAGGAACTGACTCAAGAATTTAAATTATTATCATTGTTATCTCTATTAATATTTCATTTTGATGTTTTCAAAAATTTTCAAAACTACTTATATAAACAGCTATACATGTGCACATCTGGATGGATGGAGAGAAAATTGTGCGTTTCTGTCTCAAATGTCATGGGACTAACATAAATTAACATCTCTAGGACTGGGACTCAAGAAATAAGTGGACTATGTTAGCAGAGAGCTATTTTCAGTCAATTTACCTTACCAGCATTTACTCTACTTACAGAATTCCATCTTACATGAGGGCCTCCTATCCTCAGATTGCCCCAGCACTAGAACATAAACAGATACGTTTGCTTAATACTAACAGTTTTTTGTATACAAAAGACATGTGTGAAGTTTCTTACAGGAGTTGTTGCAAGAGACCTTTAGAACTGAAAATACTGTCAATCAAAAGACACAGACCATTTCTACAATATAATGATATCTTTATATGTGACTTCATCCTGAAAGCCATGAGGCAAGAGGATTTTAAATAAACTGTTGCTATTTAACATGTGCTGACGAGTTTTATGTGTCATTAAGACATTAACACAATTGCAAATGACTACTCATAATTAAATACTTTTTAGG
>JAAGNO010016350.1:20046-35603 GCA_033439905.1 Ceryle rudis | reverse complement strand
AGAAAAGAAAAGAAAAGAAAAGAAAAGAAAAGAAAAGAAAAGAAAAGAAAAGAAAAGAAAAAAAAGAAAAGAAAAGAGAACACAGCTAGTCATAATAAGGGAATATGCATAAAGAAACAACATTTTTCATACCACAATTTATATTCCTTCTTTATAAATCAGTTTGTCAAGGTCAGAGGAAGACATTCTCATCTACAGGATAAGAAAAGTTTCCAGAGACCTACGTACTAAGCTGCATGTGTTCTTTTCAAAAAATTGTACTGGGTGCACAAAAACTGTGAAGAAGTTTCCAAATCAAATATTTACATTGTGGCATTGCTGTTTTCGAAAGGCAGGACAAACACAGCATTTTGTGTTACTACTTACTTTCCCATACTTGAAATACATGCTGGTGTTGGAAAAGGGGAATAAAATACATTTCCTTACAATATCAAAAATCTTTCCTACCTTTGAAATGCATGTTTTCCATCCCAACTCAACTTATTAAGAAATGGCAGTTTGATATTGCCAGTCATAAAGGTTTTAAGTTTCTTAGCAATTTATCAAAATCTGCAACTGAAATGGATAATGGGGCCATGTTAATCATCACTCAGCAAGTGTTCCCATTGCCATGTTGTACCACATGCTCTCACTGTTTTGTCAGACTGTAATCCACAAGCCCTTAATATTGGCATAATTTGGTACTCTCAAACTGACCTTCTACCACCTACTCCTTCCAAGCTGCATGCTACCTATTCAGCTTCATTACAGCACCAGTGTTTGCACATCAGCATAACCACAGAGGCACCTTTTATGTTTTTGCTGAGTAAGAATGTATGCAAAAGAACTGGCAGAGGGTGGGATTTCCTTAAATAGCCTTATCAGACTAGAATACTGATGAATTTATAATACCTGTTTTCTAGCCTGATCAATATTTTTGGACTTCGTACTAGTTAATCTACAGCTGTGAATTTTATTTGCTCTGAAAACACCCTTTATGTATGACAGCAGAGGAACACTGAAGCAGGTAATAAAAGTTTTGGCATCTCCATCCCTGAAAGTTTGAAGTCTGAACTTGTCCACTCAAAGCCATAGCTAACCTAATGTAAATGACAGCCTTCACTGAGAGAAGTAAGTCTGACTAGAAATATTCAGAGGTCTAACCACATTTGCATGACTTGTGATCTGAGGTACTGAAATAAAGCTGGTGAGTTATCAGTTAATCAAAACAAATACATATAGGTTTGTCACATATAGAAAACTGGTGAAGGGCATAGAGCATGTCTTAGGAAGAGTGGCTGACAGATGTGGGGTTGTTTAGCCTGGAGAAAAGGAGGCTCAGGGTAGAATTATTAGCACTCTCTCCACTACCTGTGAGGAGGTTATAAAGAGGTGGGAGTTGATCTGTTCAACCAAGTAGCAAGTGATAGGACAAGACGAAACAGCTTCAAGTTGTGCCAAGAGAAGTTTAAATTGGATATTGGGAAGAATTTCTTTACTGAACAGGTTATCAGGCATTGGAATGGTTTGCCCAGGGCAGTGGTTGAGTTCCCATCCCTAGAGGTATTTAAGATTCCTGTAGATGTAGTGTTGAGGGATATAGTTTAGCCAAGGACTTGTCAGTATTAGGTTAATGATTGGATACATTGATCTTAAAGTTCTTTTCCAATCTAGGAAATCCTGTGATTGTGTGCTTCTGTCTGTCACTGTCTATGTAGACAGACAGCTTTTACCTCTGAATTCTACTCTCTCCTGTCAATGCAGGTCTTCAAAGCAGTCCATAGATAGAAAAACGGAAAGTATTTTGTGAAGGCAAGCATACAAAATTGAGATTATTTCAAATTACATTGCCTTTTCCCAATGCTTGAAGGGCTGGAAAGCAGAAAATTGGCATTCTACTTAGCTTCACAAACTAGCTGGCCTACTTTTACCTATTCCCCAAATACCCAATTGTCAGATAGCTTCCTCCTTGTGGAAGCCCAGCCCTGAAAGTGTTACTGGGAAAAAAGACACTTAACACGTCATTGCAAGAGGCCTGGGAGAATGTAAATTCAGTGGGGAAATGGTGATCCAGCTGCAGAAGGAGCATTCAATACACAGATATGCAGAATGCAGTCTAACTCTGTAAGGACCTCAAACTGCATGCTGGGAAGTAGGGAGAATACTTAAAGAAAATAGAGAAAATGGGTCACAGATAGAACAAGATGCAAATAGGTAGACCTGTATATTACCAATATTTACAGAATATGCCACTGTATTGGATGTATTTTCAGTCTGTAACTAAGAAAGTATTAGATTATTTCTAATTTAAAATGCAAGTGAAGATTATGACCATGAGATGGAAAGTGAGTTACTGAAATGTTCTGAATGTCCAGGAGATTTCCTGAAGATGTATCTTTTCCAGGCCGTATGGAGTTCTGCGCAAGTATCTAGAAACTATGGTATTTAATTGTTTTGCTAATGCACAAGCTTTGCCCAGGTGGCAGTAGTATAATGTACTACCCATTAAGGCCAATGGCACGATGTTCGTTAACAACCACAAGCTCCCAAGCCTCATTTTATCCCTGGAGTCTTAAGGCTCCAGCTAACATTTTAGAGGTCAGAGCTGAGATTTCCATCTAGATTATTTTATTAATATAGGAATAACTGAAAGTGTCTGAGCAGTCCCAGTGAAGTCCATGCAAGTAGTCGGATTTTTTGCTTGAGCTGACTCATACAAAAACTAAAGACTGAAACTCTGAGCAAACAGTGAAATAAGACTCTTCCCTTGATGGTGCTCTTTAACAGTTTTCAAAATATCACTATACTACATATTTTTAAAACTTTGTTGAATAAATATCTGACAAAACTTATTTTAAACATTTCTATTTGTGCTTTTTTTTCACAGTACAGTATAGGCAAGTTTACTGGCAATGCATTTGGTTAAAGCAAGGTACATTACCTGTGCATCTGCTTAAATATTAAATTATATTTCTCTCTAGATACCACTTTGACACTGTGGTTGCACAGGTCATGAACAGAAATTAATTTTTCTGTTACATTTTTCAACCTACAGATGTGCCAGTTCCTCTATCATAATAAACTAGTACCTGGATATATCCAGTGTACAATTTGTTAATGTCATAAGCAGAAAAATTACACTATACATTTTGCAGATCCCTGGTAAAAAGATTTAGAACAGTTCTTCACAAACACTAGATTAATATGCTTTAAAGTTTCAAAACAGTGATTTTCTTATCAATATCCACTATTGGGGAAAAAAAAAAGCTGCCACATTACAGGAGCTGATACTATTTTTTACCTTCTTTAAGTTTAGGATGCTTATATCACCTTTTAAAGAATAAATCATACAAACTTGTTGATTAAAACAATGCCAGTTCCCAGCAGATACAAGTTAGTAAGTGTATCATTACTCTCATTTTGACTAAATGGATTTACCTTGTTATGCACAAAAATTGCTAAGCAGAAGAATAGAAGACCAGAAGAGCTCTAGTCACTGTTAAAGCCTGGTCCATCAGCAAATATACAAGTTATCACACATGTGAATGAACAAAGTATTCCCTCAGCTATTTAGATTTCTGCAGTAACACTACTTAGGAACTGCATGTTGTAATACATTAATAATACAAAAGCAGCCATAATTACAATGACATCTTGTAGCTCACCACAAAAAAAAAAAAAAAAACCAAAAAAAAAACAAACCAACAACAACAACAACAACAAAAAACCTTCTGACCAAAAATACTAAACCAAAACATTTTTAAAAGTCACCAAAATGATTTCTAAAACTCCATACCTATTCTTATCTAGTTAAATACAGTTTGGCACTATTAACAGAAATGCTTCTGGTCTTCCTCTCACCCAAGAAACAGTGTTCACAAACACCACTGTAAGTGTCTTTACTATCAGGTTAATACCTCTGCAAATTCTGACAACAAAAACTAGGATAGCCATGAATTTATGCTACAGGAAGTATCTTGATCTTGGAGCTCTTAACAAATGCATGCTCCATATATAACTTTACTCAGGCTTCTTCTCAAACACTACAAAGAAAAACTTTAAAAAATTCTTTGACTTTTCAAGGATTTTACGTAAGATACATTTCACAAAGATGGAATATTTAATCTATTAGAGGAAGGTCTTCTCCTGACTTCACTAGAACAACATAAAACTACATTCTTAAAAATGAGATTATATATTTGCCAAAAAAAAAAATACAATTTATTCGCTTCCATAATTCAGCATCTGTCCTAAACAATAATCTGATTTTAAATGATCCTGCTTGTCCAGAACATATCCCAAAACAGCAACAGCAGTATTATATATTTATGTGAAAACAGATGTCTAAATAAAAAGCTCCTGTATTGATCAACTGTGGAAGTCAATGTATGCGGGTTGCTAAACCCTTTGACTTCAGTAGAATTTTATAACAGCAGACAACCTGGCCTGTGTGCTTCCTAATGTAAACTGGAAATCTCTCATATGTAATTCAGCAATACACAACCTATATTATACTGGACCTAGAAATCAACACTCAGTATAAGTTTTACTCTAGCAATACATGTTTGCAGAAACAGAGAAACAGACCGAAGTTCACGTATGTATTCAATCTTCCTCTTCTTTAACAAGCAGGCTGAGCCCTTCAAATATACAGTATTATAAATGTCACAGAAAGACACGGAAGTAACCCTGCTCACTAGGAGAAAAACAGTTCTTCTATATAAGTAGTTCTGTGTGGAAAAAATAGACTAGTTTGTACAACCAGCAAATGAAAGTGATGAATGGAGCAATGCATAATATTTTAATTAAAGAGTTTGTATATTTTTCTGTGTTTTTTTGCTATGGACAACAATATTACATTAATTGTAGAGCACACATAGCCCTAACCAGCACACTACAATCAAAGGAGTTGCATTCTCCTCTCAAAACAAATACAGACCAATTTTAAACACAACAGAAACAGTGATTCTTTAAAGAATAGAGATAAATGAGGGTGAGGGGAAAAAACAGTATGTTCACACTATTGCATTACATCAGGAGGTGAAAAACTTGCAAGATTAATGCTGCCAAACTTATTTATTTTTACACTTTATCCAGAAATCTGTTTTTGTCAACTACTGTTCAAACTAGTTACGCTCATTGGTTGGCTCAAATGGAACATCACAATTTGATTTGTTGGTCACTATCTATGACCAGTACTACAGCATCACAACAGATGTCAGCACAGATATCAATAAGCAGGCTAGGATTTTTGATTTTTTTTTTTTTTTTTTTCCTAAGGAAGAAGGATTAATCTTTCTGCCTGAAAACAAACTTTTTTTCTGAACTGTTGACTCATCATCAGCCCCAGACCACTTTCTGAACAGATGTGCCCATTTGTTTAAGAGAGCAATTCTGCCTTACATTTCCAAATTATTCTTACAAATATGGACACCTGCCTTAATGAGAATAAAAGAAAAGAAAAAGCATCCACTCAGAGTGATGATACAACAGCATAATAGTGCAATACATAAAAAAACCAAAACAGGCCCAAGAGTTGCACTGATGTTGTGTGAGCTGTACTCATCAGAAACCTAAAGAGCAAGGATATTTTCATTTGGCATCATCATGGAACACTTCATGGCAAATGGCACGCAGCTGAAACAGTAATTTCTCAAACATGCAATTTTTTGAATGGATATTTCTTATCTCTGAGTACTTTTGTAATGACATAGATTTTGTATTTGAGTTTGCTCCTGCACCTTACATCCGAACTTTAGAGCATCCTCATCAAAAGCATACAAAGTAAGATCTATCTTGGAATACGCTAGTTAAAAAATACTAACAGCTGAATGAATTTTGCCCAAACAGAATGAAAAAGCTGTTACATGTGACAGAGGCATAAACCCTCTTTTACATACCTGCAGGATTTGAAAGGATTCCAGGAAAGGTGAAGAAACAGATAGTAATAAAGATTGGAAACTACAAACTGAGCCAAGGATTAAAAGCAAGGGTAGCAGAGAGGTACAAAAAAGTGTAATTATACAGATAAAGCAGTGCCATGCAGAGAGAAATTAAATACCTCCACATGAGCTAACTCCAGAAGTGGAAGCAGTGTACTGCCACCAGCACGGTGCTCTTCAAGGCAACTTTCTAATTCACACCATGGGCATTGCCGTGTTAATGACATCCTGGCTAATGTCCTTAGATATAGCTTAAAGTACCTTTGCCTGTTACTGTCTTGTGTCATCATTACAGAGGGCTCCTAATACATAGGGGTGAGTTTTAAGATCACACTCTGACAAGGCTGGTTGCTGAAAACTAGTTGTAGGAAATTAAAAAAGAGAGACACAAGCAGAATCCATAAATCAGAGTCATCTCCTGAAAAATAAGTGTTGAATACCTTGGGTCACACCTTTAGTAACTGTAAATTGGCATGGAGCCACTGAAATCTGAGAGCTTTGCAAAATGCTAGTGGCTGGGTCACAAAATTAATTCCAGTGCTGAGCAGTTACTTCTGAATGTGCATACTTTTGCATTATGCACTGGACCCTCCTTTCTTAATTATAGTAATCACCTGTGTATTTGCCAAGCTGTGTTGTTTATGTTCCTTAGGCATTAATGTCCCCTTTCAGAAAAAATTGTCCTAAGGGTAAGAAGTAAATGTAGGCAGCCAAAAATCACAGATGTTCAGACTGGTGAAAAATGGGAGAATTTTATGTTTGAAAAAGCATCTATGCCTATTTAGTAGCCACTGGTAGGTGATAAAAATCAATTCCACAATTAACAAGACTAGCAGGTGAAGACTTATGCACAGAAAACCAAGGATGATGAAGGTAAAAAAAATCACTGATTCTTGGACAGCCACCTGACTATGCAAGAAACAAAACGGGTGTTAAATATTAATACAAATGGGCTTATAAGCAGCACTTCATAATGAACAAGCATATACTGTGTAGCATGTGCAAAGAGTGTCTAACCTGTATTATCCATGCTATAACAGGAATATTTTAGGTGTAATATGGTTCATAGATATTTCATGTCCAAGTGGTGTGAGCAGAGATATGTGCATGTCAGACACAGTTGAAATGCAGGAAATTTGTAGCTACATAACCAAATTTATGCATACACCACAAGCCCACAAGAAAAAAAAAAGAAAATCCTTTGATGGTGTTATCAAAACACTTGATAGTACTCAGACTGCATTTAAAAGACTGATTACAGCTGATGTACAGAAACTAGCTGGCTTGGAAATAGTACACTAATGGGTTGTGAACTGCATCATGCTGGGTGGTCATTTCAGGTTTATACAGTTTTCCAGACATACATTGTATTCCATGCTCAGCTCTACACTATCACAGTTACATAGTTATCACCATCAGAACCACTTAATTCAGGTTGGGCATGTTAGTATCATACCTAAGACTTCAAGACAGAAACTCCCTTTTCCCCCTCCCCACAAGAAAACCTGAAAAACAGTTTGTGAAACTTTAGAGCCTAGGCTAATTAACCTCTGGCAATCCTAAAATCCTTGCCAAGATCTGAATGGCAGCAAAATGCTAATTCCGTAAGTAAACATTTAATAAAAACTTTATACAAGTCATCAGAAGAAGTTTACATCCAGGCTGAGCAGCTGATAAAACACTGGCATGGTACAGACAGAATCTGGAAGTAAAGCACGTAGAAAAGAGCAATACACTACTAAGTTGAAGATGGGACATCCAACCTTCCAAACTAAAGTGAGTCATTAGAGAAAAGTAATGAGCAGTGTAATAGCAAAATCTGAAGATGACACAACAGTGTTGCAGATAATGCAGATTAAATGCTGTGAGAGATAATCAGAGGATCTTCACAAAGCTAGACAAATGGGGAGCAACAAATAAAATTCAGGACTGTGCCATTCAAAGCAAAGATGGCATAATCTGAAGATTTTTTGGTTCTCAGCTAACTCATTCTCTGATGATCATGTAGTTAAGAATGCTGTCCAGAGTGCAGTAATGTCCCCAAAGGCAAACAAAAAGAAGGATGTTCAAAGAAATATTATAAAATCCTTGCTGGAAGCAACACTGCACTCTCACCTGCAAGTCACTATTCAGTTTTATTTACTTTGTTTCACAAATTTAAAAACTTAAGAGCTGTAGAATAAACAGAGAAATTTCAGCAAAGCCTCATTCTTTTAGTTTCATCCTTACTGTGTGGGCCAACTGACAGTTTTGGCCAGGCAAAGACTGGTATTCATCTGCAGAACTCACCTTTTGACAGCTAATGCACACAGAGACTGTCATCCAGGATAACAGTGGTGTTTGTTCTTTGCTTTCATACTACAATTTTTTCCTGTGGGCTCTGCTCCTCTGCCACCTCTCTACAAACTCTGCCTCTTTGCTCTGCCATTCCTCCTTTGTCAAAACAAAATGTACTCCACAGACAGCAGAGTATTCATATTTGCAGATTGCCCACATGAATTATAGGACTGCTCTAGCTTGTTTAATTCAAAAAAGTATAGTTAATTTCCAAGGAAATTCTGACTTTTATTTGAAATTACAAAGCCAAAAGTACATCATAATCTAATCCCCTTCCTTCCAATATATAACATATAAAACAAGCTTTCTATACCACAATTTTCCCACTTCTCTTCAAAGGTAAATTTAACTATGTGTGATCCGTAAAGTAATTGGGGTTTTTCACATATTTCATGCATTGCTATACAAAAATATAGCAAATGTGCCAATAATTGCAGTCTAGGTATTTATGAAAAAGTTGAAAAAAAGTTTAAGCAGATAATTTAAAGAAGTGAGAGTATGGGCCAAATATTTTTCTTCTCTACCATCATCACCTCCCAAACAAATAAGGCAAAGAACCTTCCCACTGAGAAAGTAAAACCAGACTCTTACTTTTTTCATAATCTTATCCTTGAATACCATTAGAAAAACCCCACCTTAGTTAGCAAAGGCTTCTCAGAGACTCTTTAACACTGTAGAGAATGATACTGCAGCAATACTTCTACAATGAAAACAGCAGCTAGGAAGTTTAACAAAATCATAACATAAAATGCCAAATAAAAGTGTACAAAGCTACATGTGATGAGGATATGCATGCCACCGCTACCCAGCTAGCATAATTTTCATTCCTGATCAGCATGGAATGAAAAGAGATAGGAGATAAATTGAGTTTCAAAGATATCATCTGAGAATATCAATAATGGAAGCATCGGTGGAACAAACAGCAGATTTGGGGCTTTCTTGCTTTTTGATACTAACAATGGTTTTGCTTTCTGATGCTTGAAATTGCCTTCCTGAGATAAGCTTTATGTGACTAACTCTTTTGGCCCTGTTCAGGACTGGAAAAGTGTCAGCTGTGTCCAGTCTGTTGTACCAAATTTTACAGAGGTTTTGTATGAAGTAGAAATGGTACAGCATGGAACAATAATAATTAGAAACCTTGACAACACAACCTGTGAAAAAAAGATTGAGATATTTACTCTAAGGATGAAAAGAGTGAAGGTAAAATCTATAAACTACAGATACTCTGATAATGAAAAAAAAAAAAAAAAAAAAAGAAAGAGGGAATAATCTGCCCTCCCTATCTTTTCTGGACAGCAAAGGAGTCATTGTTTTAAGTTTCTGGAGCAGTGATTAGGTTTAAGTAACAGGAAAGCCTTCAAATGTTCAAGG
Source organism: Ceryle rudis (assembly GCA_033439905.1). NCBI lineage: Eukaryota > Metazoa > Chordata > Aves > Coraciiformes > Cerylidae > Ceryle > Ceryle rudis. The sequence goes on along the minus strand of JAAGNO010016350.1, from coordinate 25,974 downwards.
AAACTGTGTAACAGTAAGAGCAGGTCAATGTCTGAGGCAAATGCCTTGAGAAGCACCATTAGAGGTCTCTGCAAGGAGGTTAAACAGTGTGAATTACATGTTACAAACATTGCTTTGCCCTGTCTCTTACAACTGTCAGCTACTCTGCAACTAAACTGCACAAATTCAATACCTCTTCTTGAGAGGTGGCAGTTAGAGAAATAGATTTATTCAGCAACAGTCTGAGAAGCCAGAAGTCCATTTGTTACAAACCAATAGAGTGCAGAAGGCATGACCTAGTTGGCATCTTAATTAAAAAAAAAAAAAAAAAAAAAAAAATTAAAAAAAATTCTTTTTAAAATGTAAGTAAGGAAACATAATCTTAAATATACAAGCTGCAAAGTATTGTCATAAATCAAAATTGGTTAAGACACAAAAGGACCTGTAATAACTGTACAGTTTTCTTTACAGAAGAAGTTGATCAGTACAAGATCATGCTGTTTGTTTCTTTTTAACTGAAACAAAACTGGAACAAAGGCTGAGTAGTAAGCAAGAAAAATCTGCAGGTGCTTCAGAATTACTTAAGGTGGTCAAGTCCTGACAGGACTGTGAGAAGTTTACAAAAGAAACCAAAGTAATCACCAAAATGGCCAATGAAACTTGATGTTAGTACATAAAAAATAAACCACATTGGATTGAAGAAAAAAGGAAGAGCATACTTTCATCATCCTAAATTAACTGTGTGAACTTGGGAAAATAGTCTGGTATCACTGTAGAAAACTCATTAAAGACCTCAGCTCAATGCTGAGCTGTGGTAAAAAAGCAGACATGATGTTTTGAAGGATAAGAAATAGGATGGTGAATAATCCAGAAAGTATTGTAATGCCATGATATAAATCAGTGGTGGAGTCTCATCTGGAATGCTGTATGAGCTTCTGATTACCCAGTCTCAAAAAGGATACTGCAGAAGTAGGCAGGATTCAGAGAAAAGCAATGTCAATGATCAAAACACTGGAAATCTCATATACAGTAATCAGAAAGGATGAAAAAAATTACTTAACTTTTGAAAGGAACAGAGAATCAGTGGCAAATGTTCACTATGATGAAGTATGGAGAAATCAAATAAAGGTTTTTCTTCACCCTGCCTCATGACACAAGTACAAGGTCATTAACTGACATTAAAACACTAATTTAAAAACAAACAAAAAAAAGAGATAGTTCTCATTTAACACATAATTAGTCTTTATAAAGCATAAACATTATTAAAGCCAAATACTTCCACTCAGTCATTTTCTTTCTATATGTTATGAAGCAATTAAAAAAAAAAAAAAAAAGAACTAGAGAGTGCTAACAAAATTTGGATGGAACAGTAAATCAATTATGGATAAGGAGTAAGCCAAATCTAGGAGGCATATTACCCTCTGTTTTACAAGCAATTTCTTGTATTTCCTCAGCTACCTGGCAATGGCCAGAGTTGACTGCAACTTGCTGAACTAAACCAGACACAAAACTGATCTTACTCTAGTCCTGTTCCCTGAGTCTGAGAGAGACAAAGGAGTGACATTCATCATGCTTCAGCATGGGAGACAGCTAACACAGACGTTGTTAGGAAATGGCACTCCACCACTAGAAAGAAACAGTGAAAATCAGTCTGTAAGAGATTACCAAAATCCATTCATCAAAGTGAAATTTAAGAATGAGGAATGCTAAATTAAAGTTGCTGATCACAGAAAGAACAAGGATGCCCTCAATATGATTATTAAAGTGGTAGCTTTACTAAGGCAAGATGTGAATATGAAACTGGCAGAGGTGACGCTTAGGCTAGAAGACTCATTCTAGACCTCTCATAGTACTAACTAATCAATTGAAAGGAGAAAATGTAAGAAATTATGCCACATGACAGCAAAAGTATGCTGGCACAGGCCTCAGAAAAGGCACACTTAAAAAGCTTTAAATCTGAGCTAATCTGTTATAGACGTGGGAAAAAATGGAACTCAGTTCAGGAAGTTACTCTAAGTGATTGTAGTTCGAGGCTCCAGAAAGACACTTAGAAAAATAACTTACATTTCAAAGTGTGCATCTGACGTATGAAAAGAGTTTTAGGCACAACTTTCAAAATAAATTGTTAACTGCATATGAAGCTTTGCAAATCTCTTGACAGAAGTAAGATTACTTGGCTATATATATATATGTGTGTGTTTGTTTGTTTAGAAATTCAAATATATGTTTATACAGGCAAAGTAAATGTGGCCAGGACCATTTTCTGACACCGAGTCCAACTGGCAATGAACTGTTTTGTTCTCTACTATTAAAGCACCTTCCACTGCAAAACAGAGAAGACACAACCTAGAAATGGATGTTAGGCAGTGCCAGCTCCCAAATCCTGCCCAGGAATTGCATGAAACAGGGGCAGCTGGCCTGTGCCAGGGCACAGCAGTAGCTGTCCTGGCAATGCAGCAGCAGAGAAGACACAGTTCTAGTGCCTGGGCACATGCCCTCTGAATCCTGCCTAGTTCTGCAGTATCCTTTTTGAGACTGGGTAATCAGAAGCTCATACAGTTTGCTAGCACAGAGCAGCTCCTGCCCCCCTGCACCTGATTACCAGCATCTGAGCTGTACTGGTTTTAAATTCTGGTGTCATTTTTCCTTTGCAACACAGGGAACATAAAATTCAATTCAATTCAATTAATTATTGTTTTTCATGACTGTAATTACAGAAGTCCTGAGTGGATAGATACTTTTCTCTCTTGAGAAGAACTGTTTCCTTCCCTTCTGATGCACTTAGTTCACACAGAATGAAACACATGTGATACTGTGGTGAAGTCAGGGCTGATACATGGTAACATCATAAAAGCCATATATGGAAAAGGAGGCAGACTGCCGCCTTCTACTGCGCAAGGACTTATGACAACATCATACTGCTGCATTTGTATGACTAAAATTAGGCAAAAAAATACTCTCCATGAAAGAAAGGCAAGGCAGTCTCTAAGCAGTAGCCAGAGGCAGCTTCAGACGTGTCAATTCAGCTGTGTAAAGAATGTGCCGGTCTCACTGTTGGAATAGTTTCCACACTTAATATACAGAACGAGTCATTAAAAATGAGGGGGAGTAACATGAAAGGGTGAGGCATATGGCACACAGTGTGCTACCACAGCATACCATATATTCCAGATAATAGTGTGCATTAGAAAATCCATTTACACTTTCACTGCTGACAAGTACAGCTACTGGTAATTAACCTTGCTCTCCACCTCAGCTTCAGCTTCTGTTTCAAGGTAAATTCCTAGCCCTAATGAATCAACAGGAAATTTGCCATATAAGTTAGTAGGAACAATATTTACTTGTTCAGGATTTTGCAAGTATTTCTATTCCCCTAACTCAGATATGTATACTTATTATATATTTTAATACCTACCACTAATTTCACCCCTCCATGTTACTTTCCTCTTTTTTTTTTTTTTTTTTTATTATTTTTGAATAGCAAAGACTGGAAAATATTCAACCACCCAGATTACTATCAGATTAAAAAAAAAAGATGGGTAGGTGTTTAAGAGGCAGAGCTCCTGTCTAGGAACACGTCGCATTACTAGCTCTGAACCAGCTTTGAGCTTTCTACAAGTAAGTCCCCTGTAAAAGTGAACAAGGTGAGGCATAAGCAGCACCAGCCAATTCAGTTACTGGAGGTTTGTATAGTGTGAGTTCAAAGCTGACATTATAGGTGAAAGATTTTGCAATGACAACCACATTCTGATGGTTCAGGTCCTAATTCTGTTCCATAAGCATCAATGTGAACCATACCATCAACTTCTGTTGTAACCACATCTGACCCTGGATTACAAGTGACATCCCACTGTTTTCTTGAAAAGAAAATAGCAAGTACTGCTAATTCATACACCACTACATTGGTAAACTAAAGGATTTTAACAGAAAAACTATATACAAATTATAATATTCCATTCCAGGATGACTGTACAGTTTGCTCTTCCATACACAGATTGTATGTATTCACATTGATGACTGATTTATATTGCTACTCAAGAGCTACAGGCAGTATTTGAAGTATTCCAATGCAACAAGAGATCACTTTGATCCATTACACAAGAAAGTGCACAGAAGTGTATAAGTGCATTACACAAGGTCTGAGCTCACCCAGGAAAAAGGGAGGAAGATCATGCAGAACCTGTTTCAGTTTTGAGGATACTTGAATGAATATTGTGTAATACATGTAAAGGCCCTGGGTGAACACAGAGCTATTGAATGAACTCTGATGAAACTGACAATACATATACACAGAATTTCTCATATGAACAGATGAGCACAACATCAAGCACAGAAAAAAATTAACTTGCATAATATACCCCTCAGTATGGGAGAGTTTAATTTTGCCAGAAATTAATGTTAAACTATTCCTTTTGAACAAATTCCAACCCATCTGACCATGCAAAGCCCATTTGTACAACACTTCCCAACACTGAGTAGTCCCATTGGTGACAACAGTGCTATCCACACATTATGGTAGTGTTCACTATGGGAAATGCTGAGTTCAGTCTGCACTTTTTATTACATAAATAAAAATATAAATCTAAATAAGTCTAAACATAAATATAACTCATAGAACTAGAATTGCATGAACTTTAATTTCATAAACAAAAAATAAAAGTGTTCGTTTGGGTTTGGTTTTTTTGCAGTTAGTATGCAAAAGACCACAGGAAATCTACCCACTCCAAGATGACTCTACACATCTTCATATTGTAAGAGGTATTTTTAATTAATTTCCTGTGTAAGATATGCTATTTTGGGAACATTAAGTTAAATGTCATTATTCAAAAGCAATTCACCTTCTGGGTGAAATATTTTTCTTTAACAATCCATAGGTCTTAGGTATATTCTCTAAGCAGGTAGTGATTTCCTTCTTACATCATAATATAGATTTGTACAGACATAAAAAGTTCTTCATCTACCTTTCTGCCAGCCATTAATTAAAAAACAAACCCAAAAGCCTTTCTGATGTTATTTTGTTCTTTCCACCTCCTAAAACATGAAAAAATCTTATTCTACAAATTAATTAGTAATTCATTTCCATGAACAAGTTCAACTATATTTGCAGGAAGATAGAAGCACAGACTTCTTGCTGAGGGTGGGGGAACCAAAGGGAAGATCTGTGGGTTTACTGCACTTCCTAAAATGTAGAATTACAGAAATGCTGTGATTAATGCTCCAATGTATAAATGAAGGTGGGAAAGTGATGAAAGGGAAATTCAGACATCTTTCTAGGGCTGCATCCTAGCAGAACCCATATATGATAGCTTTAAGATAACAAGCAGCTCAAGTGACTTCAAGGATTCAAACACCAGCTGTGTTTGTTGAGTCAAAGCCTACAAATGCAGATTGTCATTTGTTTTGTTCACGATAAACATTTGCTATAAAAGGAAAATGGAACAAACAGTACACTTGTCTGACTCAAGTGCAAAGTTTGTATACCTGCTGCATGTACAGGATTTATTTAACAATCTTCTTTCCATAGTAGTTCTCCAAAATGAAACACCAATGAAACAAGGGAAATAAAAAGCAGTTGTTCAAATAAGTGGGTCCACCAAAATACATTCATATTACTTAAGTTGAAATAACCCCTTTATTACATTATTCTAACTCTTTTAGTTTGAGGATACTCATCCTGAGTCCAAGCCATTAAACCAGAAAAAAATAAAGCTCCCCAGATGTCAAGTGAAATAATAATTTAGTAATACCACTTCATCCCAAAATAGCACATTAAAATAAATAAATAAACAAATAAATAAATTTCAGATAAAATTAGTATAAGCATGTGCAATGATATTTATACTTTTGTACGTCTGAGTGGCTAATAATATTACGAGCCACAAATGGCATTTAGTCAGTACAGAACACCAATGACCAATACCCTAATCATAAGTGAGCCCCTCAAAGGCA
>JAAGNO010016349.1:36729-60256 GCA_033439905.1 Ceryle rudis | reverse complement strand
CATAAGACTTTCCCTCCAGTCCCTTCCCCAGCCTCATCGCTCTCCTCTGGACCCGCTCCAGCACCTCACTATCCTTCTTGAAGTGAGAGGCCCAGAACTGCACACAATACTCGAGGGGAGGCCTCACCAGTGCTGAGCACAGGGGCAGAATTACATCCTTAGTCCTGCTGGCCCCACTATTCCTGACACAAGCCAAGATGCCATTGGCCTTCTGTGCCCCCTGGGCACACTGCTGGCTCATGTTCAGCCAGCACTGTGCTGTCAGCCAGCACTCCCAGGTCCCTCTCTGCTGGGCCGCTCTCCAGCCACTCATCCCCCAGTCTGTAGCATGGGGTTATTGTGACCAAAGTGCAGGACCCTCCACTTGGCCTTGTTGAATCTCATACCGTTGGCTGCAGCCCATTGTCCAGATCCCTCTGCAGCTTCTTCTTACCCTCCAGGGTATCGACACTGCTCCCCAACTTGGTGTCATCTGCAAATTTACTAACAGTAGACACAATCACCTCATGTAGGTCATCAATAAAGATGCTGAATAGAACTGGTCCCAGTACTGTCCCCCTGGGGGACACCACTGGTCACGGGACACCAACTGGATGCAGCACCATTCACAACCACTCTCTTGAGCCTGGTCATCCAGCCAGTTTTTAACCCAGCAAAGGGTGCACTTGTCCAAGCCATGGGTTGCCAGCTTTTTCAAGAGGATGCTGTGGGAGACTGTTGAATGCTTTGCTGAAGTCTAGGCGGACCATGTCCACAGCCTTCCCTTCATCTACCAGATCAGAATCACCATTCATAGAAGGAGATGAGTTAGACAGGACCTTCCTTTCCTAAACCCATGTTGGCTGGGCCTGATCCCCTGGTTTTCTTATATGTGTCTCTTGATAGAAAGTAAAAGCTACTGCTGAACATCTTGGCAAACCTCTAGGATGCTTGGAAGTTGTAATGCAGCTAAAAGTCTGTTGGGGAGGACTGTGTGTTTTATTTTTTCAGTCTTCAAAGTAGATGTTGTACATATAATGTGCTGTTATAAACTGATGTAACTGCTTTAAGGCTGACGGTAGGATCTGCTTTCCTACCACTCCTTCATCCATTCTTTTTACCAGAGTTCTTGAACTGAAGAACGAAACTGGGGATTATTTTTGCAGCAGGCTGAGGTCCATATTCAAGGTAGGATACAGCAGGCATCCGAAGTTCAGTAAATACATACATTCCTCTGATTTCTTTATCTGTGTTGTGACTTTCCTGAGATCAAACTGTGTGCCTTAAAACTGGCATCTGCTCAAGTGCTTTTCTGAATAGTAAATGGGAAAATTTCCTGAACAAGGGTCTCAGGAACACAAGTGAGTGTAGATGAAGTGAGGCAGATACTATGGGATTGGATGTTATTTGGGCAGAGAGGTGAACAGTTTTCTTTATGGAATATATTTTTATAGATAGTTGAGTGAATGTTTTGCCTCAGAGTCATCACAAACTGGAATTTGCAAATATTTAATACCACATGGCCATGGTTTTTTCCCTTGGCCAATTAAGAGACTGGTTGGATAATGAATTCTTTTTTCACTGTGCACTTAGCACTGACTGTGGCTTACTAAATCATGTAGGGTACTAGAAAAGCATAAAATATACTGAGTATTCAGAATCCACACAATATCTGACAGTGGAAGAGGTGAGCAAATTGCTAGTCTCTTAGTTAATACCTGAGAAAAATATGTGACATGCTTTTGCTGATTGAAGCAATTGGGATGTGGAGTGAATGTTTCTATTGAATTTTAGGGTGTTTTTTCTAATCATGGTAGCCTCTTTTCCCATCACTTTTCTACTGATGTAGAATGTAGTCAGGAACAAATAGGATTAAAAACAGGAGCAAAGGAGGGAGCAAGTCAGAAAGTGTGGGAAGAGATCATCAGCTCTATCTGTGAAGTATTCTGTTAAAACAATAATTTGCTTTGTTTTGTTATTGTCTCCTAGGTCATCTCTGCACAAAAACAAACATAAAAACCTAAAAGCCAAACAAGCAGAAGTAAAGAAAATAAATGTTCTTTTCCCAGAATGGTTGATACATATGGATAGATTGCAAGGGAATGGAAATGCAAAAACACAAAACTGATGCCTTTGCCATGAATATAGCGTACATTAGATGTAACCAAAACTAAAATGTGGAGCACTGGTGCACTATACCTGATTGAAAGCAGCTAAATAGAGTGTCTCATGGGACTGTCTTCAGACATGATCTCTCTGGTTTTAAAACAATAACAAAACTGGCTAATTAGTCCTAGGTTATGTCCTTCTGGTCAAAGTGAAGAACTAGACAGGGAGTGTAAATCCTGGGAGAAAATTGTTAGGACCTGTCACATAAAAACTGAATCCACTTAGCTATCCCCAGAGAAGGCAATGCTTAAAGCTTGATCATTACTACTTCAATATGGAAAATCTGGAGGGTGTAGGTGTGTGTATTTTTTACCTCCTAACGTTTATTGCTGGTACTGATGAGATTTTTATAGCCCCTGTGGCTTGAGCCACTGCAGGAAAGTGTTTTGTGTTCAGCTTGGCTCAGTTCTGTACAGTCCATTTTAATCACTGTGCAAAGTGTAAGGATAACAGTTTTACTGCGGAGCTCTGTCTTAAAAGAGGACTCTAAGAAAAAGCTGGTTATTCTTCAGCGGGATTTCATTCTTGCAGATACTTTTTAACAAAGTGTAAAGCATTCTGACACAGGCCTTTAATGACTATCATAAAACATTCCCTCTTTAGAGTTTTCTTACTATTCTAAAATCTAACTGAATTGCCATGTGTGTTCTGTTTAAATTCATTTGCTATGAAAATGTAACTAGTGTTAATATTCGGGTGGTATGTTGGATGTTGGGAATTTTTTGTGTGCATCTGTCATTGGCTTTTGAAGAACAATCACTGCTGCTTTTCCTTGCGTCATGGCACACTGCTGAATCAAACCCTGTAATGCAGGCTGGTGGTTATCCTGCTCTGCCTTTCATGGTAGTGAGCCCACAATTAAATTGCTGCATTGAATGCTCTGGCTGGTTGAGCTTTTTCTCTTATCCTTTAATTGTGTGCTTTCCCTCCCTCTTTCTCCCTAGCTAACTCCTAATACTCTCCTCTCTGTTTCTATTTTGCTAGAGCTGTTCAAACTGTTCCAGGTCTTAGCTGAAGGAAATAGCATGAAAGATAACAACTGGAATCCCAAATAAATATCTGAGGAGAGGAGAGCTGTAGTTCAGGTGTTTTCTTGGCACTGCTGTGATCCTCAGCTTTCCAAACATTTGTCCCCAGCTCTTCTGAATCTCTGTAACTTGGTGGCCTTTGACTGCTCTGTTTCAGTGTGTCTTATTTTGATTAAAATAACATTTAGGGGTTTGTATGCTGCGATGACCAAAGTGCAAGTTTGTCCCAGATTTTGTCATTTATTTTTCTGAAATGCCAGCAGCATGGTTTTTCTCTCTATATCTGGTAGCATTTCCAGGCTAGTGCCATTGTTATCCTGGAGCACTTATCTTTCCTGGGATCCCTAGGGATGGAATTCCTTTGCAGCCTGCATATGCCCTGGGGCTCACCCACTGCATTGCCTATACCAGTTGCAATTTGTGCCTTAACGTTGTTGCAAACCTTTTAACTTCATCCAAATTATTATCTCTGCTGTGTGAAGTTTGTGGTCTTAGTTTGGGGTCTGCTCAGAGGGGAGGAGATTGAAGCTCAGGGTGGTGAATAAAGAATGAATCAGGAGGATTGCTCTGTGGCTTAAAGGGGAGGCTATTTGACAATGCCCGGGTTTTGTTTCCACCAATTAAATTTAATATTTACTAGTTGGCAGATACGAAAGAAAGTAGACCTGATGGTAAATGTAATCTGTGAACTCTGAAGCTCCTGTAAACCTATCAGAAGTGTTCAACTCCTTTTCCTGCACATCTGTTTCTTTTTCTTTTGTTCCCTGATGAAACCAGTCCTTTGTTCAATCTGTCTTGCTTACCAAAGGGTGCTTGTGCTTGTTATTCTTACCACACTCCTTGATTTCACTACCTTCATGTGCCTGTGCTAAGATACACTTTAACCTAAGCCTGTCTTTCCTTTTCGCCTTACAGCTGTGTCCCTCTACTGCTTCACTGCTTGCACTTAAGCTGCATCACTACTTTTCTCCATCCTTTGACCCTCACAGTGTCAGTAGTGATTAGGCCTTGTGTGTGTTATGTCCTTTAACCAGTGATTACTGGAGAAGCCATATTTTAAAGGATTTATTGCAAAAATGCATCTGTGAATGACTAGCCAGCAGCCCTCACCGTTGCTTTAAGCACCTACTTTTCTTGCTACTACCAAGAGTGACCAGAGAAACAATAGTGCATGATGATAGGATTATATGTCAAAATTGCTAGTTATCTCTAACTCTTAACTCTTCCAGCACTTAACTCTTCCAGCAAATTGATATGTGTATGTTGAAATACGTGATTGGAATTACTGTGTGTGACCATAGTTGTTTATTTTTCATTTTATCACCCATTTCATAACATCTAGCCTTTGATGCTTTTAAATAGCTTAGATTAAATATTGCAGTGGTACCACCAAAGCAAGCTGATTAGCAGTGTAAACACACAGATTTTCTTTTTTAGAGAAATTGCATATACATAGTGTTCATACATACCTATACTTTCATGCATGTTGAAACTTTTGAGAACGCTTGTGTTTTGAAGACTAACTGCTGAGCCTATACATTCTCTTTTTTTCTGGACTTCTTTGTGGCTGTCTCATTGCTCTTGCAGCAGCACATCTAGACTTTGATGTTTTTTATGACACTCTTATCCACTAATTAACTTCATTAATTTTGCAATTAGTGAAGTTAATTAGTGGGTAAAATTGCTATATAAAACTTCAAAGTTTGCATTTTAATCATAGTTTGTATTAAAAATAATTACCACACGCTTGATTACTAAACTCAATCCAGTTAGCTCAGGCAGGGTCATGTGATACTAAACACAGCTTTGTCCTGTTTCTTTCCTAACCAGTTAGTAGCATATTTCACTACCAATTATTGAGACAAGTATCTGAAAATGCAGCTACAGGGGAAAGGCAGCAAATGAGACAAAAAAAACCCCAAAGATATTAAAGTTTCACCATAATATGACTAAGTGGAAGTTGGGTTTGAATTTGAGTAAGCAGAGAAGTTGGAAAAGGGGGAGGTGAAAATATTTTGACAGTTCACCATGACTGGTGATATGCGTGGGAACGATACTTGGCTATCAACCTCCCCTTTTCTGGTAAGCCATTTTAGAAGAGATGCACTCTAGACTACATAGCCTGACTCTGTCAGCCTGGTCATGACTCAGTTCATATACCTGATGGGGAAAGCATGACAAGGAAAACCCACTTGCTTAAGTACAGCACAGAGGGGATGTTGGAAAATTAAAGAAAAGAGCACAAAATCCTTGAGGCCAGAGTGGTTGCTAGAATGTAGTAATACCAGTAATAGTAATGTAGTGATAGTAACAATAACAATAATGATAATAACAATAAAAAGGCATAGTAGAAGCATAGATCTGGGTTGGCCCCAGGAGCACAACCACTGTGCAGTCACACTCCATATGGTGTCTATAGAGCAGCGCACAGTGTTTTGCAGCATCTTCCTCAGTTTAATAAAAGTCATGTACCTGTGCCTATGGGGCTATGTAAAGGAATTAATTTTTTTAGACAGATGTGTGTTGCTTTATGATTAGAGCCATGCAGAAAGTTTGCTTTGTGGGAGCTCTTGGGTTACTGTTTTTCTCCCTGGGTGCATGCTCTCAGTGGACTGCACTGAGTCCCTTCCTTTTGACGGTGTTTCGTACACCTAGTCTCGTCACCTCTTTGTTGGGACCTCTCCCACCTTGTACCACTACTCCACCTTGTACCGCTACTCATTACTCATGAGAGTGGTCTCTGTCTCATCCCTGGTGTGTGAGAAGTTGCAGCACTCATTTCTTAAATTTTTAATTCTGATTTACCTGTATGGTGTTACCTTAGAGAGCTCAGCGCCACCAGCCCAAGCCTGGAGCAGCGACTGAGTCCAAGCGCTGGTGCTGGTATGTCCATCTATAATACTGGCACCAGCCAACAAGCAGCATTACTGCCTAGTTATTTCCCTATGATACATATTGTATCTATTTTTATAGATTCTTTTATACTTTCAACACACTTTATAACATCAATAATGTCATTCAGATAATTATACCATAATTGACCTTCGCGTTGAGCATCCTTGGCTTTTACCGAAGTTTGCTTAATACTTCAAGATGGTCAATTATCTCATAATTCCCACTTTGTTAGGAATTATTGTTTTAATTATTGTACTCCAAATACATCATTTTGGCACAATGGTAAGGGTACGCTGGGGAATGCTCATATTCATGAATGCTTTAAAGAGTTACCAGCTTTATCATATGGGACAGCTTTTCATCCTGTCATATCTAGTCATTACTTTTAACACTGACTTCATTTAATTATCATTTAGTCTGCTCAGGCCAGGTCTTCATCTGCAGGAGCTAGCATATGGGAGTTAGGGCTTGCAAGATCTGAGAGCAGTGGCATGGTTGTGTAACTTGACCATATTGATTTATTTTCTGCCATGTTACAGTGTGAGTCATGTATGTTAATGCAAGTAACTTCAGTGGAAGTTGGGAATAAAATGTTGAATTTTTAAATTTTTTTTTTCTTTTCCTAGCAATTTAAAGTGTTATTTATCCCATGTAGACAGTAAGCACACTTACGTTTGTCCTGTTGCTGGTGAGAATTTCACAGCTACGTAAGAGGGTTGTATGAACATATTTATGTTCATTTAATTTGCTCCTGTGTGGCACAGGTGCTCCACCAGGAGCACTGCCCTGCCACTGTTGAAACAGAGTGGTCCTTGTAGTGAGATACCTTTTTAGTTAGCTCTGTCATCAGCTCTGCCCAAAACAGAGACTGAATCTTAGCTTGCTATGCTTTACAGTGTAGTGCAAAAGATGCTGTCGGTCCAGTAGTAGAAACACACTGTTCAACTTCTTAACCAAATCATGTGAACAAGGCAACATGCTCAGCCTTTCTGTAAATGTGTATGTACAATTGGGTTTTTTTGTCAGCATTTTGTGGTTTATTAAACATGAAAAAAAAATGTTCTCCTTAGGCAGAATATGAAAAAATGGTACATTTTGCTAAGACAGAAACTACACCACCAAAGAGTACTTTTTCCTATGTCTGATCTAATTATTATATAATTATATGATTATTATGTGTGAGAAGACTCAGTGTTGGTTAGTAGGCAAATGCTCTGTCTAGTAGATTAACGCATTTTATTGAGGAAAACAGCAGTGTGAAAAGACTTTATTTCTCTATAAATTTTAATAGTTACTAAAATGAGGACTCCGGCCCATTAAGTTACAGCCTTCCAAGTCGTAATGTTGAATCACTTAATTTCTCTAAGTAGCTATCCTATTCCAGCTTCTTAAAGGCAACTGTTAGGCAAGCACTGATGTTTTAAGCAAGGAACAGGGCTAAACAGTGTGCTTTGGTGCAGGTTTTTTTTGAACAGTCTGCAAATATAAGAACCTCTCTTGGAGTATGTAGACTTACACGCTCAGGAACCAGCCTGTGGGTGGGTGCAGGATTATATGTAGGAATCTGATGTCAGTGGAAACCACAAGGACTTTTTTTCCTTTCTCACTGGAAATAGATCCTTACAAGTGTTAAATGCTTGCAGTCTGGGAAAGCTATTGCAAACAATAGTGAGAACTCAGTATGGGTAATAATGTTGTCCTTTGCACACTGAAAACAGTATGTGTTAGAGCTGTAGGAAGATATACACCAAAGCTCTTTTGCAATGTGCATGGCATATCTTTATTACTTTGCATAAGAGATCAATTTAGCACCAGTACCAGAGATCCCCTGAAGTCAGAGATGATAGAATCATAGAACTGTGAAAGTTGCAAAAGATCTTTAAGATCATTGAGTCTTTAATCTTGATGTGGAAGGTGCATTACTTGTTGAAGGAAGAAGCTAGTACTGAAGGGAAGTTGACTGACTACCTCCATGCAGCTAAAAGGGTAGGACAGTTAATAGTGACAATGTTTAGATTTGTTCTTAGTAATTGACTCTTGAGGCAAAATAATGTCAGTCTTAGCATACTGGCCAAATTTTGGTTTGGGAAGTAAGATTCTGCCTGTTGTCAGTAGGTGAGTTGTCTCCTTTTTTTTTTTTTTTTTTTTTTTGTTAATGTCAGGTGAGATGCTGCAGCAAGATCTTTTCTTATTGGTATCAGGTCTGATCCATCTTTGAAGCAGTAAAACCATTAAGCAATGTGCGTTGCCACAATGCCCAATGTGGTGCTCATCCTTTATGTGCTAGTGATAATCAGCTACTGTATCATTCTAGTAGGGAGCTTTAATTTATTACTTTATTAAGCAGTGAAATCAAAGATTGAAATGGTATCTATAGCACATAGCTAACTAGATTGTGAAAAATGAAACTATATGGTTTCAAATTTATGAACATAAATATTTCTATTTAAATAAGTGCAGTAGTTTAATTCTTCAGACATCACTCTAATTTGTAGTTTACTGGTGATTATTTTTCTTCGTTTTCAAGCAAATTGCTTTCTGTAGGGTGAAGATGAAAAATAATGAATTGAATTCACATTACTGCTTCCCAAATTGTAAATTAATATAAATGTAATAGGAGCATACTATTAAAATCTTTTGCAAAAGACTATGCTATATCATTGCAGTAAGCAAATACATTTTTCAGGCCATGAGTTCACTTAATGTTGCATTTCTACTTGGCCTTTTATTATAAGGGCTTCTGTGCCTACTGTCACAACTGTCTCCAAATGTCTTAACATGTGTTGTTTCTTCAGAGCAAAAAATAACATTGTTAGTTCGTGTCATTTACTATAACAGCTGATTAATGATCTGCTTTAAAGCTAAATCAGTGAATATATTTTAAGATGTATTTGCTTAGGATGGGGAATCCTTGTCTACCTGTTTTATACTGTCAGACAGAGAGGGAGGGAGGAAGGGAGACAGGCAGGAAAGGCACAGGCTGTGTTCAGCACTAGCTTTATTCTAAAATTTTTATTTTCACTCAGTGTATTTTGTGGGTAATTAACAATTACCAACCAAAAAGATGGAATATTTTTGAGCATTTCACCACTTGTTAATCTGAGCTGCTGTTGACAAAAACTGGTAATTAATTTAGAGAAGTAGAGAGGAGGACTTAAGTGTCTCAACAGAAAGAAATGTTCTTTCATAGGACTTGGGCAAGAACCATAGCTTAACTTCTGTGCTTAAGTATTCTTAATCCTTACCAAAAGTTTGTGGCTTAGGTTAAGAATTTTTTTGGTAATAATGGAGCAGAAGTTGCACAATGTAAATATTAATTTCTTGCTTTGTGTTCCTGGTAGTAGTGATGACATAAATGTAGGGAGAGGCACACTGAAATGAAACTGCTGTGTTGTGCAGCTTCATGAGGAACAACAGCCATCCGTAGTGCATGGAAGAAGAATATCAAAACCTGTGTTTCTGAATCAATGGGAGTCTATAAAATCCATCTATAAGGATTTCTTTGGTTGTTCCTCTCAGCTTCTCAAATAAGTAGGACAGAGAGATAGAAACAGCAGGGTTTCAACTGAGAATTACTTTCATCTTCATTCCTGTCAGCTCCAGTTCTGCAAAATGCCTGAACACATCCTTACTTATGTATGTTCTACCATTGACTTCAGTGTGAGATAAAGTTTAGCGCATGCTTAAATGCTTTCTTGAATTAGGGCCAGAGCTGCTGCTGCTGCTGCTGCTGCTAAAATCAATCCCAGAGGGAACTTTGCATCTTTCATTACTTCCTTTTTTGTGTACCAAGATACAGGCTCCACCAAGCTTTGGAAATGTGGTAGGAGTTGATAACTGTTGCCTGCCTGTTTAGAGGAGCAGCGCAGAATTGTTGGATGACAATGCACAAAGTGCATATTATCTTCCTTTCTGTCGTCTTATACCTGTGCTCTCTAATAGTCATTACTAAGTGAGGGTTGCAGAATGGCAAGAGACTCACTGAGCCACTGTGTTTGTTTCCATGTGCTACTGGCACAGCTTTAAATTATGAAAGGTGCCAAAATAAAATGAGTTTAGGTGTTTTACCCTGTTCTTTCCTGCTTTGATGCTGTTCAGATTTGCTAGAAATCTTCATTCAAACATTTGCTGAAGTGTAACTTACTTTGAGCCACGTTTTTTCTTCTTGATTTACACAGGCAAATGCACACATGTACACACCCAACCCCCCTCTTCTGGGAATATTGATTTAACCCTGCATATTTGTAGAGGAAACAAGCCAAAACCAGACCAATGCACAGTCCAAAGCAGCTCTACATTCATCCCATTGACACTGCAGACAGCAACTATGATCCATCAGCTGATTGTCTTTATCTGTCCTTTGCAATGCATTGTGCAGTTTTAATACAAGATACTTGCTGGGTAGCTATTACTGATTAAACCCCAAAATGCTATCTGTGAGAACAACTCCAAATCTCATTATCAGGTTAAATTATATTGTGGAGTAGTGACAAATGAAGCACAGTTTTGAGTGAGCACCTGATGATGTTTTCTTCATCTGTTTTCTGACTGCAGAGCTCTTCTGTATCTCCCTCAGCTAGTTTCAGAACAGCAGAAAAGCACAGAAATTCAACAGATTATTCTTCAGACAGTAAAAAACAGAAAACAGAAGAGAAGGAAATAGCAGCTCGTTACGTGAGTAAATATTCTACATTGTGCGATGACAAACTTAAATGTTCCTCTGTAGTAATATCTGATTCCTGACACATAACTAATTTTAAAATGGAGAGTCAGATTTTTAACAGGTTTTTACTGCCTACCTCTAATATCTATGCTGGGTAGAAAGTTTTCGTATGTAGGATTTATAGTAGTTTTAGCAATATAAATACAGAGCACCTGGAAGGCATGCGAGACTGAGTATTAGCTAGGCTGGGGCTTGGTAGATCTGGACTCTAACTTGTCTCAGCTTCTCAGTGCAGTGCAACTTTGGATGAGGATTTTTATGCTGTGTCCTTGTTCACCAATGTGAAAACTGGGAAGAATGCTATAGCTGTGGCAACCTGTTAAGAAGAAGCCCTATAGGTGACCTAAATATGACAATTATATTACTACATAAAGCTTGGTAAAAGTAAATGCTGTGTTACATAGTTGTGAGCAGCCTTCCATTTCATTGGTTCATGTTTTCTTACCACTTAAGAGATGTTGAGATAGTAAATAAATGTTTTTAACACATTGTGATTTGTCATTGCAGGACAGCGATGGTGAAAAGAGTGATGACAACTTGGTAGTTGATGTTTCCAATGAGGTATACACAATGGTGGTTTTTCTACCTTACAGTGGTAATGATGGTAGTCTCTTCTGCGGTTTTGTTGTGTATTGGATATATGAAGATTACAGCCTTTGCCTGTATAAAGTAGCTTGAAATGTCTGAGGAACTTCAGTCAGGTCATCTTTAGAATGCAGGGCAGATCTGTAACACTTCTACAAAGGACCTTTTTGTTTCTTGTGTGAACCAAAAGTATACTTGAGATATTTGAAACCACACCAGCACAGCAGATAGGAAGGATGCAGTTTGTAATGGTATCTGTGTTTTCCTTCACTCTGGACATGACTTTGTGAACTTTTGGAAGGTCTGCCAAGTGCCTCAAGCGTTTTCAGTCTGTTGCCTGATAAATTAAATTTACTTGCCTATTTCAATATCCACATATTTTTAATACTGTTTTTCACTGTTAATGGCATAAAATGTTAATACATTCTTTAAAAAAAGTTGTCTTTAATTATTCATCTTGATTGTATAATTTTAGCAGCTAAATTGATTTAGATCTGAAGGAAGATGTCACTTTTTTATGGCAGATCTTCATTCCAAAGTGAGAATTGGTCAAGACAAGCACTAGTGGCTAGTATGAATTTTTTATACTAACCTATGTTACTGATGTTTAGGATCCTTCCTCTCCCCGGGGGAGCCCAGCACACTCTCCAAGGGAGAATGGCTTGGACAAGACTCGACTGCTGAAGAAAGATGCACCAATTAGTCCAGCGTCCATTGCATCCTCCAGCAGTACTCCTTCCTCCAAATCCAAAGAACTTAGCCTTGTAAGTGTTTCAAAATGCTCCTGACCCATGATCATAGGCTGAAACGCATGCTTACTGGATTTCTATCTGGACACAATTTGGATTTCACAGCATCAGTAAAGCACTAGGAAGCATTGATTTACAATTTGTTTAATTTATCTCTTCAAGGGAAATTAATAAAATAATAAGGAGAAAGTTCGCAGCCTTTTTTTTGAGATAGGAAGAGGTTATTTTTACAGGTGGTGTGGGTAAGTGATAGATACTGTGCTGAGAGATGTTTTTCTCCTGCCCCATATGAAAAACTGTCAATCTGAGAATAAATAAAAGTACACAGGGGTTCCTTGAGCTGTTTTCCTGTGCAGTGGTTTATAGCAAATTCAGTTCCCTGCTTAGATGTGATTTGGTTGTTAGCTTTGTTTGAATTACCACGCCATATACAACAACAATATTTTTTATTTTCTATCTAAAAAGTAATCAGTCATTTACAAGAGCCTTCCTTGACATGCATCACAAATCACAATGCAAAAAAAAAAAGG
Organism: Ceryle rudis; assembly: GCA_033439905.1. NCBI lineage: Eukaryota > Metazoa > Chordata > Aves > Coraciiformes > Cerylidae > Ceryle > Ceryle rudis. Next base: position 47,598 of record JAAGNO010016349.1, on the reverse strand, counting down.
GCTGCCTGCAAATCAGGGGTGTTCTTTCCTTTCCTGTTTGTGACCACAGTTAATCATCTTCCTGAGCTGCACTGTAACTCCCCTCTCAGTTCTTTACAGGTCAGAGTATGTGATTATTTAAAGAAATTAAATAAATAAAAAGAAAGCTTAAAGTGAATCTACTGCTCGGGAAGGGTGATGGAATGACAAGTTCAGGACCAAGAGTCAAACCCAAGTGGTTTGTCTGATGAACAAGCTTGTCACAAGAGAGGCATTGCACAGTTCCTGACTTTATACCCATAACTATCTCTGTCTTGTCTTTCCAGCACTGGATGTGAGTTGTTGGTCAGTTGCAAGGTTTTTTATTACTCTTCCTGTTTACCCAGCAGTGGCCTCTTACAGAAACTCATAATCATAATGACAGCAGGTCCACCACGAGCAGAGTGAGACCACTAACAGGTTTCACAGGTGCTGATAATGTAATTGTCAGATGGCAATGATTTTCAGTCATTGACCTCATTCTCAATCATATGGATGCCCCGAACAAGGAAAGCTGTGAAGGCTGTGGTTAACTCCCGAAGCCATTCTGTCTTTTTCAGTGTCTTTGCAACTTCTTTTCATTGCCAGGGTTATTGAAACACAAACCCAAAAGCCAAATGTCATGCACACTCTGGTTGTCACTGGCTCTCTTTCCAACCACTAGCTTAAAAAGTGAAATGACTAACAAGTTGTCTTCCTTTTTTCCTTTTGCTGATTAGAATGAGAAATCTACCACTCCTGTGTCTAAATCAAATACCCCAACACCACGGACTGATGCTCCAACACCGGGCAGCAACTCCACTCCGGGATTGAGGCCAGTGCCTGGCAAACCTCCAAGTGTGGATCCACTAGGTTAGTGTCCGTATAGTTCAGTAAAAGCTACATTGATGAGATCCTATATTACATCTGCTTAAACTGTATAAATGGGTGCCAAGCTGATTGCTCAGCACTTTAATACAGCATATGTACATACTGTTTGCCCAACTCATATTTTATCTGATGGGTCTGGGCTGACTGTGACTTCTCGCTGATTTTTTTTTCCCCTTCAATAGCTTCTGGTTTAAGGACACCTATGGCAGTGCCATGTCCTTATCCTACTCCATTTGGGATCGTGCCACATGCTGGTATGAATGGGGAGCTGACCAGCCCTGGAGCTGCCTACGCTGGTCTACACAATATTTCCCCTCAAATGAGTGCAGCAGCTGCAGCAGCAGCAGCAGCGGCAGCTTATGGCAGATCTCCAGTGGTAAGTGTTTGCTGCTGGTGCATTCAGTGTTGAGAGTAGTTAATATTAAATGTAAGACTTGCAGGGTTAAATCTGTTTTGGTTTGTTTGTATTTTGGGGTGCATGTTATGGAGAACATGAATTAAACAATCTTCCTTTGCCTAACTCTCACCTTTAATATACATTTTTGTTTTGCTTGGGGAAAATTATAGGTTGGTTTTGATCCACATCATCACATGCGAGTCCCAGGCATCCCTCCCAATCTGACAGGCATCCCAGGAGGAAAACCGTGAGTATCAAACATTCACTTTAAAAGTCAGTCATCTGTTCAAGTTGTGTTCCCTTGCCAGTTGGAATTCCTCTTAGCTACTGAAAACTATTGTGTGAATAGAAATAAATATAGCTATTTGGCAAGGGCAGGAGAAACCCAGTTTTAATCTTAATGTTGCATTTGTAAATTTGTTTGGAAGACTGACAAGCAGCTGACAAGGACTGGGTGATACAGAGTAAAGGAGTCAGAAATAATGATAAAAGAAGAGATGAACTTTGAGATGTTACATACTGAATCCAACTGATTGGTCTTATATGGAAATGCAAACTGGAACATGATCTTGGCTTTCCATCTCTACTGTACTCTGCTTCTCAGTTTCAAAAAATATTTCTTGGCTCACAAAAGCCTTGCCATTACTTGGAAATTTATCAGCAATGTGCAGAGAAAGGAACATTGAAATGTTTTGTTTGATTGAAAGTACTTGAAAGAATTATTATATCATAATGTTCAAATTCATCCTTGATGGACCTGGCCATAAAAGGTGACCTTCTTTACAAGACATTGCTTATTGTGAGCCTCAGAAAAAGAATTACACAGATATGAAGAGCTCTGCTCACATCCCTCTTGAGATAGAGAGGGGGAAAAATAAAACAGTGATGCAAACCATAGTGATCCAGATTTTATGCAAGGATCCTCCAGTTCCACTTTTTGCATGACACTCGTAGGAAACTGTGACCAGCTAATACTGGAGAGTTTGAAGGGCAGGGGATGTTTGTGCCATTCCTTCTCTTGCTCTCGGTTATATATGGTCATGTTTGTAAAGGAGTGGTTGGGGGATAGTCATACACTTGCATGTTCATGAGTAAATGCATACGCATACACTTACCTGCCAATGTTCCTGTGGACACGCAGGATTAATAATACATGATGACAAGTGATCAGTCTTAGTGCCCGTAACTCCTTTTGTACATATGTGTTACAGAAATCATAAACTATGTCCAGCTCTCTAAGACGTCACACACAATAGTTACCACCTCAAGTTGAGTTTTCTGCTAGTTGTGCTGCCCTGTTAGGTGGCTGTATAAGGCAAGCCTGAAATTGGTATGCAGCAGCTTCCAAACCAGCTGCTTACGTTAAAAATTCTGTGGAACACAGATCTTCATCCTACACATCCAGTGGGCACTTTGAAATGTCTTGATGTAATATTCAGATGTTCACTGGGTTCAAGTTCCTTCTTTGTGGATTTGGTCACCTGGAAAGGAGGATGACTGGCTCTACCAGGCTTTGCTTGCTGTGGTCTGAGAAACAGCAATACCATGGACGCAGAGATCTCCTGGCTAATACCTCACTCGTGTTAGAGACATGAGGTGAACTTAAACAAAAATGGTTCAATCTAACTCCCAAGGTTTTTGAGTGTCGTTGATGTATTGATGACTGTTTTAAACATTGAAATGAAACTGTCATTTGTCTGTCATAGTCCTGAAACATTGAAATCTGTGGTTGTGTTAGCATGATTGCCTTGATTTTTCTTCATCTTAAGTGCAGTACTTTTCACAGCTATCATTCAGGATTGTTGCTTTCTCATTTACTCTTTCCTTTTCCTTTAAAGTGAAAGTTATGTAAATCTTCTCCACTGCTGACTGTGTATTAAATGGAGAGGGTAGCATGTGGCACATTAGGGATCTGGCCCATAATCTCTTTTCACTTTGGAGATAAACCAAAACAACTGAGGATTGTACAATATATAAATAGAAAAGGAAGCTAATGTGTAAAGAAGAAAAAAGTGCTTGCTAGGTGTTTATAGTTTCAGATATTTGTAAGCTATTTAGAGTACTTCAAATAAGCAACATGCAATGGTAGGTCTCAGAATGAAAAAAAAATAATAGAACCACTCGAGCACCACAAAACTAAACCAGGCAACAAAGCAACAGTTTAATCACATGTGCTGGTATGGAGTAATGAATAGAGTGAGAATAATGTAGTCACAGATCACTCCAGATCTAAGCTTTATTTCTGTAATTGTTCCCTGTGTACTTCATAAGCATGCTAAAAATAACTTTGGCTGATAGATGTATCTTACACTCAGTACTAAACACAGTAGAGACTGAATGCATGTAGAAATCAGAAAATATGATAATGAGGTTCCACTTGTTTTGTTAGAGATTTCAGATGACAACCAACTTTTTTTTTTTCAGTATCTTAGTGCAGGAAATGGGAATTAGGGAGATAATAAGGAAGATTTTTCAGATTTCTGTGGTGATAATCAAATTCTACTCATCTAGGCAGTTTGCTGCATCTGACAACCACAGAAATCAGTCCTACCCTTTCCTAATGGTGTTTAATATAAAAAATTGAGAATGATGATGGAATCTGTCATTCAGATGTGCCAAAACAAGAAACAGCGCAGAGGATGAGAAGAATGTGTAAAGCTCTAGGAATAGGACAGAAAGGTGAAAATACAGTTGCATTTTGTCCCACTGAAAATTATTGCTCTAATGTTAATGCACTATGACTCTTAAAAAAATCAGTAGTTGAATTCTGAAGATTGCCTTCTTTGGTGATTTTGAAGCAACAGTTAAGAAAATGATCTTCCTAAGTGTTCTTATAAAATTATTTTTGTTGAAAGCTCTTCTCATACCACCATTGTGACAATGGATTTTTCATCAGTACTATGAGGATTTTTTAGGATTAAGAAAATTAAAGCTTTCCTTTAAGCATACCTTGATATGTGTAGGTGAACTCTCCTATAAAGTTTGCACTATTGTAATAGATGTGATGTGTTAGGTAGCATCTCAGAACACGACAATTTCACAACCTAACTGTTCTCCCCGGAAAATCCTTTGTGATGAAAGTGTTGATAGGTTATTCACAGGTGGCGTAACTTGCAGTCACACAACACATTCTCTCTCAGTGAGAGCCCTGATTCTGGCAAGAGAAATTGGGATTTGTAGTTATTGTGTCAGGTCCACACAGGAGGAAAAAAAAGGAAAAAGACAGCAAGCCCACAAGGAGGAAAAAATTCCAGTGTGTTTTTGGTGATCTGTCATGTGAGATGTCAGCAACCGTATCTTGAGGACTTCTTAATGGTGGAGGTTTCACTGCACTCTTAGGTATAGTGCTGGGCAGTTTTGCTCGAGGGCCATGGGATCTGTGGTGCATTCAGGGCACCTTGGCAGCAGTCCAGCTGAAGTTTGCACATTTGAGTCAGTAAGGGAGCAAACAAATGTCCCCTGGTATTCAGCTACCCACCATGCTTTGCAGCAGCCAGCCAACTGGTTTTGTCTTCTAAGGGGCCCTGACTCAACCTTCCTTCCCTTTTCTGCATATCATGGTCTTCCAGGTTTGAGTTGTGTTGTATATCCTCACTCACACCAGAAATCATCATTGCATGGGTTGTAAAAGCTCATTTGCTTGGTAGATGGTGCTTGACTTCCCATGTTAAGAGTCACTTAAGTTTGTGCTTTGAGGGCGATGCTATAGATAAATTAACTTCTAATCATTTGAAGAAGAAATAAGATTGCAAGAGAAGCTGAGTACACAATCTGAATGTCTGCAGTAGAAACACACCTTTCGTTCTCTTTTATTAAATAGGCTTGAAGAAAAACTTCTTAAATCATTTTTCTTCCCCCTCAGAGCATACTCATTTCATGTAAGTGCAGATGGTCAGATGCAGCCAGTTCCTTTCCCTCCTGATGCCCTCATCGGTCCAGGAATCCCTCGCCATGCCCGTCAGATCAATACTCTGAACCATGGAGAAGTTGTCTGTGCTGTTACCATCAGCAACCCCACGAGACATGTGTACACGGGTGGGAAGGGGTGTGTCAAAGTCTGGGATATCAGCCACCCTGGCAACAAGAGCCCTGTCTCTCAGCTGGACTGCCTGGTAGGTGAACAGCAGCATATGACAGTGGAAGAAGATAGCAGGTTGTGTTGAGATTGAAACTTACTGTTAAGGTACAAAAAACGGTGGCTATTTGAGTGCTGTCATTGATATCAAAGCTTGGTATTTCATTTGTAATTTTGTTCCTTTTAAAACTGAGTTTGAAATAAGTTCCATGTCGTACTTCTATTTTTTTTCCTGAAATGAATCAAAACATCTTTAATATCCTAAAATTGTGTTGGTAGGGGGAAAGATCAAAGACAGCACAGCAAATATTGTTTATAAACTATGACATTTGTTGGCAATTTTAAAGCTTGATATCCTATCATGCTAAAAATTGCTGTCTCGCAGCTGTATTCTCTGACAACATTTGAAGATAGCGTCACATATTTTGTGTTTGTGTCTGAATGCATTGCCCCATCTTAATGTGACAATTAAAAATATTCCTGAGTGTTATTCACAAATTACTGGAATGTGTTAACACGATGAGCCATATTTAGCAGCTTTTCTTGTGTCAGTTACCAGTTTTTGGTAAGATGTTGGTTGTTAGAGAGGCAGTAAGTTGAGAACTGTGCAGCACATGTAGACACATTATGAATTGCTACCCCAGTTGCTACACAAATGCAGAAAATTGCCCAAATATTTTCCTCTGACATCTCCTAGATAGTGGCAGCAAGTCTCACTGGAACAGAGGCGGGGGGAGTATGCAGGGAATTTGGTACTCCCCCATGCTGAGAGGTTAATGTGCTGAAATAAACAGAGTATGAAAATGTAACTTTCTACACAAGCTGTCGAATACTGCTATCTTCAGTTGTTTTGGGTTGGGTTCAGGTCTTTGGATTTTGATGCTAATTAAGATTAAATATCTCTCACTACTGAATTTTGTAGATCAAGTTTAAGTACTTCCCTAATGTCGTGTAATTTTCTAGCATTAATACATTTTGTCATTGTCATAAGTATAAATGGCTCATTAAAACCAGGAGGGAATACAATACTTTTATGGATTTCTGCTCTCATGTTAATGCTGTTTTCCTTTCCTCATGAGTAATCTCTTGATGGCTTCTGTCTCCCACAGAACAGAGATAACTACATCCGTTCCTGCAGATTGCTCCCTGACGGCCGCACCCTGATTGTTGGTGGTGAAGCCAGCACATTATCCATTTGGGACCTGGCAGCTCCAACTCCTCGCATCAAAGCAGAGCTGACATCATCTGCTCCAGCTTGCTATGCCCTAGCTATCAGTCCTGATTCCAAGGTTTGCTTCTCTTGCTGCAGTGATGGGAACATTGCAGTGTGGGATCTGCATAACCAGACTTTAGTAAGGTAAGTCAACAGAACTGGATCATCAGGTTGTGAAGAATTAGTCAGGTGCAGCCTTATGTATTCTTCCACGTACATATGCTGTTTTCTTCATGATGGCTGCATACTAGACAATAGCTGTAGCAATACCTTGACAAAAGTCTGTATAATTGTTCATAGGTTTTGAGAGTTTCATAATTACAGGCCTGCTGAGCAGCCCAAAACTATAATTTCCTAAGATCAGCTGGTGTTGACATTGCTGTATGTTCTTTTAACAGATGGTTTTATTTGTTTCCATGCAATACACTGTGCTCACACTCCAATCTCTTTAATCAGTACTCTAGAAAATATGACTTGGGTAAAGATGTGTGTAAATTACTGCATTGCAAAATTAGCATTTTAGGAATATGGATTGCTGCTCAACTCTAATGCACAGTAAGCCAGGAGCCAGTCATACAGACCTCCGTGCACTGTGTGGATGTTGTTGTGTGTAATGTATCAGTATTGCACGTAAATGCAGGCTTTTACTCCCTGATGTTCCCATTTGGAGCACTCTTTTTTTTTTTTTTTTTCAACTTTATTGGCGACCTGCGGATTATTCTTAAACTAGGTGAATTTTGGCAATCATGCTCCATTCTTTTGCGGAGAGTTGGGTATTTTCAGTCAAGTAGTGGATATCATTCAGTCAACAGCAAAGATCCCCAGAGCATCTGAGTTGTAACGGGTGCTTTTTCAAATCAAATTAGTGCTTGTCTGTCTGGCCTGATTGCTTCATCGACTCATCACAAAATTCAAATGGTTTTCCCAGAGTTTGTATTAATGTCAGATCACTATTGGAATCTACACTACTGTTGTCTTCAGTGGCTACATGTCAAGGACTGAAAGATAAAGGGGGTATTTTTTTATATGTGATCAGAACCAACTCGTTCCAGTGTGAGAATGTGTATATCTCCTTTCAATACTTCCAGGCAATTCCAGGGCCACACAGATGGAGCCAGCTGTATTGACATTTCTAATGACGGCACCAAACTATGGACAGGAGGCTTGGACAACACAGTCAGATCCTGGGATCTCAGAGAAGGGAGACAGTTACAGCAACATGACTTCACATCACAGGTTCAATCTCAGAAACTTTGGCATATTAAGAAAAATATGTCATGATTTTCCTAAAACAAGCATTTTTGGTATTTTGTTGGGGTTTTTTTTAAGAAAAAGACCACCGGCTTAAAAAGAACTCTGAAGGATTTTTCACTTAGTCTCACACTTTGTTTGTTTGTTTGTTTTAATGTGGCAGATAAACATCTTTCTGGATTATCACTATTTGACAGATCACCACTTCTCCTGTGAAAGTAGTAGAGAATCCTTTTTATAAAAGAATTGCCAGATGAAAGTGTTCCTATATGCAATCTGTTCCTGTTTCTGTAGATTCTTGTTTAAAAATATTGTAGAAAAATATTTTAAAAAGCTGTCAGATAAGCTAGGACATAAACTTTTACAGCTTGATTCAGTGCTTTACTATTACAGTTTTCATTGAGCTTTGTTTACATGAGGTTATTTATCTTGATTACTATGGTAATTGGATTATTATCTTTTTAAAGCTGCAGTAGACCAAAATGTGATTTTGCATAGTGTTAACAGTGTAACAAGAGTCAGTTTTTAGTATCTCATGCTCATTCCTTTACCAATTGAAGCATGTGCTGCTAATTCCAGATCTTCTCACTGGGCTATTGTCCAACTGGTGAGTGGTTGGCGGTAGGGATGGAGAACAGTAATGTCGAGGTGCTGCATGTTACGAAGCCGGACAAGTATCAGCTGCATCTTCATGAGAGCTGTGTGTTGTCACTCAAATTTGCTCACTGTGGTAAGCAAATCTTTCTATGGCAGTGTCTTCCCTCCTGAGAAATTAATTCTCAGATTACCTTTAAATGAAAGACAGCTATAGTTAAAAATTAGATGTTAAATTTAAGTACTAAAATTATTCTAAAAATCCCACATGACTGGTTTTTTTGTGCGAATTGCTTATGTTGTGATTGAGCATCATAGTGCAACCAGATGAAAATGTGACTGTTCCTTGGATACGTTTTCCACTGATGTGTGAATGCATTGTTTTTATGTTTAATTTGTTTCTTGGAGTGCACTCCTTAAAAACAAAACACAACAATAACATTTAAACAATCTGTTGCAGGCAAATGGTTTGTAAGCACCGGAAAAGATAATCTTCTTAATGCCTGGAGAACACCTTATGGAGCCAGTATATTCCAGGTAATGATCTCCTAAAAGTTTTTTTCAACATACATTACAGTGCAGTAGAGCTGCACATCTCAGTGTCTGTCATTAGCTTAAGGAGTCTTTAAATGGAAATTCTTGGCTAATTACTGTGTTCCTTTAAGACTTTGTCTGTCATTGAAGAGAGATATGCCTTTGTCCTTTGTAACATTTGAGTAATTTAGTTCTTACCATAAAGTAGGCCTTTAATTCAGAATTGTTTTTAATACACTTCTTTCTCACCTCCTTGTGCGTATTGCTATACTAATGTACCTAAGTCATGCCATTCAGTGAGAATTCACTGAATTCACTCATCTTGCATGAGATGTCTAATGTCAGTGGATTGGACAGGCAGACTCCTGAGCTGAAGTTGTAACCTTTCTGTAGTCTTTAATCCTTCTGTGCCCGATTTTAATGGTACTTCACTGCCATTAAAGGAGAGTGGAACTTTTGGCATGTCCTTCTCTTTTTTTCACATACAGGTACCTCTAGGCTGGAAATTTTTTGAATTGAGTGAAACGTGTTCCAGTTTAAATGGTCAGATCTCACCTGTACCGTTGCCTGCTGTGTTGCCTTTGGACACAGCTCAGTTTGACTTGTCGTGAGGAAGCTGAGGTCTCAGTTTTCTTAAGGGAGGCTATTCAGCTTCAGAACTATCTCCCACAGAAAGTCCATATTACCATAACAAGAACCCATCTTCCTTAAAAGTGACGTTAAAACCCCTATGCAGCTTTCTAACAAGAGATAGAAATTTCCTGTGCAGTGCAGCAGAGGTTTCTTGGCAAAAACTTAGCATGGTTGGGAAGTGTTTAGCTCTTGCAATGACAGGCAGCAAAAAATATGGACACGTGTTATGTAAGGAAAACACGCACTGAAACAGCAGGTAAAATGCGACAATACATATACATTATCTTAGAAAAGACAGGAAAGCTGGGAGAGATGGAGCTACTGCATCCTGGTGTGTTCTATTTCCCATTCACCTGCTGTACACTGTTGCACATCCTATTCTGCCACAGTATCTCTTCATATTTTCACCTCCCTGATAATGTAAATTACTTTGTGCAAGGCTTTTGTCTTCTGTGTTGGAGAAAGAGTGAGAGGAGATACTGTTACTTCTCTGGAGTCTCTTTGTTTCATACTTGTGGATGGGGAGAGCTTTGCAGTGCTTTTCTATATGGATTTCTGGCTTACAACAAAAAAGGGAGGCAGGAAGAAGATTGCATTTCATTCATTTTACACAAAAAGATTATGTATAAAATATTAATAAATGCTCATTGCTTTTAAAGTGTATAGAAAGGACTGCTTCTTTTTGTTTGATTGGTGGATTATCTCTAGGTTCATAACATTCACCTCCCTTTCTGCTGCTGTTTTTTGTTGCTATAGAGCTTTAGGTGAAACAAGTCTGGAGAAAATGTCTTACAACAAAAGCTGCCACTACGATGCTGAGATTTAAATGAGCTCTTGGTGTATTTCCTCTCTATAGACTGTTCCAATTAATCTTCAAGCCTTTCTGAATTGAAAGATTGAAAAGACATAATTTTCTTGTTTCTTTTTTTTTTTTTCCCTTTCTTTCTTGTAGTCCAAAGAATCCTCATCTGTGCTTAGCTGTGATATCTCTGTGGATGATAAATACATTGTCACTGGCTCTGGGGACAAGAAAGCTACAGTCTATGAAGTTATTTATTAGAGACAAATCTGAATGCAGACAGAACTCCTTCTCCTAGCACTTTGCTGTATATTTCTTTTTTTTTTTTTTTTTCTCTTTCTAATCTGACAACTTAAATGTTCATCACAATTGTGGAATTTATTTTTACCTTCTTAACTTGCTATTGATTTGTGAATGCTCATTAAGAACTTGTGATACCAAATGGTCAGATAGCTACTTTGAAGAAGATGGAAAAAGCATACTTA
>JAAGNO010016349.1:25375-36629 GCA_033439905.1 Ceryle rudis | reverse complement strand
CTTAACAGTGAACTTGACTCTTTAATTATGTATTATAGCTGTAATGTATTTATTTTGTTTAAAGAAGGCTTTCTAACAATGAACTGAATAAATAAAGCTGTCTGGCCCGGCTTTAGATTTAAAGGTACATTGTATACTTTGTGTTTTTGCAGGTGGATTAATTGGGGATCTTGGAGAAGGATGTTCAGGAAATAGTTAAAGTTACACTACATAGACTTGTAGTTTCTATTTAAAAAAAATAAACTTTGTTATATTTTTTAGTCCTGTTCTTGGATGAGACCTCTAAGTGTTACTACAGTATAATTATTTGGTGGGAAGATGCTGTATCTTAACTATTTTAGACAGTCTTGGAAACTTAGGAAATTGCAAACTGTAGCCAGTAATCTACATACCTGTGATGAATGGCAAGTTCAGTTCACATCTAAATTAAATTCACTTTAAGTAAGAATGTGCTAATTTATATATTTGCAATGTTAATATAGCATCTTGTGTACAGATTTGTTCTCAATGCTTTTCTGTTGATAAACATAAAGCATTTTGGTGTCAAGCTAGGTTTTTTAATATAAACACCTCTCTTTGTTATATTGTAGAGAGTACAATAAGTTGCCTCAAAGAATCACCTTTGTTACTTCTGGAAACTTTTGCAATGTTTCCTTGAAAATGGGGATATGTGTCTTTGGGCAATTTTTCAATTACAAGAGATTATGAAAAATATTTGATATGTTCTTTGGAAACTGCACTGAAATAAGAATGGATGCCTACCAATATACAAACTACAAAAGCAATGACCTCGAGGTAGGATTTACAGGAATACTCATTCCAACATACAAAAAGGAATGGATTCTCACTGGGATAAGGACTTGCTTTGTTCGCCAGCAGTTCAGTCCAAGTCTTGATTGGATGTCCCTAAAATGGACGCAGACTGAGCCATTGTGCCAGAGACAACGTGCTATCTTTTTATGTTGTTGTTGTTGCTGTTAAACTATGATCTGTGACTTTTTTTTCTTTTGAATGCTTTAAAAAAAATCTTTAAGTCTGTGGATCTGCTGATGTACAGTGCCTTTGCTGCTATGGATCAAAATCAAAAGACCCGTGTAGATAAATCTTATTGTATAAGTAGAAAATTACTTAATTTCATACTAGAAATGGATTGATGCTGCAAGTTAAAATGGACTGTTCATTGAAGTTCCAAATGTGGTAGCACAAAATGGTGTCTTAAGTGCTTAGTGTTTGATGTCATTAACAGTTTCGTAATTCTCTACATTGTAGAAAGATTTTGATACTAAACTGTGTCATTGTACATAGTTCTAATGCATTGTATTGACCACCAGTACTTCTATAATGGTAGAATATTGTTTGTGCATTCGGACTTTTAAGCATTAAACATAAGTAACTTCTAAGATGCATTTTTCTTTTTTTTTTTTCTCTCCTCCCCTCTCCCTCATTCTTTTCTACATATGATAAGCACAGTTAGGTGTGGAGAATGCTGCCTGTAAGGACAGCAGGCATTCAGTCACAGAGCATGCTGCTACAGATACTTTGTGGCTTTGTTGCTGAAAGACAATGTAGATTTTCACAAAATTTCTCCAAGCCAGCCAAATAAGTGCATTTAGAGTTTCCCATATTACCTGACTGCAGTTATTCTGAACTCTTGGAGGCACAAGACTTTGGCTGTGCCACCTAGGAGGTTGCCGCTTCTCATTTCTGTAGTTCCCTGTCTGATACAAAGCTTTACATTATCCTAGACCTTGGACAGAATGAGACTGAGGTTGATTGCCTGCTCCTACACCTGCTGAACTATGCAGAGCTCAGCAGGACATGGAGAGTGGTGTTGCACTGCAGCATCACATCTGGGTTTCCCTATCCAGAGATAAAACTTGTTCTTCACCGTGGAAAGGCTTCTTTTGACTACAGCTGGGTTTAGATCAAGAATTTAACCCAGCTTCCATTGACTAAAACCACAGGTTAAAGTGAACGAGGGGAAATTAATTTATACACTATTGGGAATGGGAGGAGTTGTTCTATTCATAACAGGAGAAATGTGAAAAATCCATTGGGAAATTGGAATTAAATCTTTCTTCCATATCCCATTTCTGAAATCTGACTGCATATTGGAAATTCCCAAGCATGGAAGCCTCTCTTGGTGTGATGTGCCAGCTCATGGTGAACACAGGCTGAGATATGTTTTTGTTTATTTTTAAGTTCTAAAACAAAGCTTAAGCTGATGAGGTCATTTACCTCTAGTGTGACTGACTGGGTAATACTAGCTGATGGAGTACAGGTGCTTTGTGTTGATTGTTACTCTTGTTTGAAGAGATATAATTTACCCATTATAAATATTATATTGGAGACATCTTTTATTTTCAAAGGCATTTAAAAGGCGAGGGTGTACTTAATTTGGTAACAAGAGAAACCACCTACTTAATGTTTGTAGAGGATGCTATATTTTTATGTAGTAGTTCAAGCATAAAAGCTTACTTAAAATTGCTAAGACTCCTTCCTTAAAAAAAAACCCAAACCATAATGTACTCCTGAATTTGTACCAGAGCTAATTTTGACAGTTAAGTATTTTGACAGATACATGTAAAGCAGCCTGCCATATATCTGCTTATTAATATTTGTAGTGGTGGCTTGTAAACAGTCTGGGAGTTAAGTGCTTTAATCCAGGATTACTGCATTTAAATGTGTAATCTTCCTAATTTTTTTCCCCTTCAGGGGTCAGTGCAAGTGAGAGATGGTAGAGCTACTTTCTGTTTTCCAGTTAAGCATTTGTAGGTTCATCTTCCTTTTTCATCCTTTAGTTTCTCTTGCCACTGCAGAGCACAATTTTTTGCAAATGTTTTGTTACGGATGCCAAACATGTGGCCCACAGACTCCATATTCAGGGTGTAACCATTGCTTTCTCTGTATTCTTCCCTTCTCAAACGTTGTTTAGGGCAATAAGAGATTAGGAAAGCCATTTCTTTCTAATCTTTGTATCCTTTCTGACTGGCCAATATAGACTTGTTTAAGGGGACCACTTTACATCACAACAGTATTTTCTAAAAATAGGCAGTTTTATTTCTCCTGCTTGTTCTTCAGCAAAAGTGATTTTTCTCTTTTATTTCTTTTTAAGCTACCCAGTTATGTAAAAAATAAGAAGATGCATTTTACTGTCTGTTTTTCCTGTATGAAGCATTTTTAAGTCTGTACTGGAGTGGTTCAAATTGGATTTTGTGGGTTTTTTTCACTCTGGCACCCAAACCACCAAAGAAATTCCTTTTTCCTGAAGTTTTGATGGGTGTGTGAGAGAAACAGGAAGGTAGCTGTGCAGGTCTACATATGTCTGTAGTATCTTCCGCAGAAACACACATCTTTTTCACAAATGAACTCATCTTTGCTGAAGATGACAATGCTGCCATGGCTTACACAGCTGAAAATCTAGCTCATAGGCATAAACAACCCAATCAACCCATTTGGATGGTTTATTTTTTTTTAACAGTTTGGCCCTTTAAACCTCTTCTGGTTTTCTATTAACATGTTTATTTGTGATCATCCTTACGGAAATTTGTTAAGGCTAGCTTCTATTCAAAGATTTATACTCTGAAAGAATAATAATAATAATAAAAAAGGCTAAATATAGTCTGCTCAAGTTTTTGTATGTGTAGGAATCAGTAAAATCAATACAGTAGTTGGGGCTGCAGCTGAACACATTACATCATTGTGGCACAAAATAAGCGCTGAATACAGCAATATAAAATATGCTTTAGAACATCAAATATGGCTACCGAGAGAAATGACGCTTTGAATTGTTCAGAACGAAGGCACTCTGAAGAGCGCTACCAAAGAAAACTGTTCTTAGGTAGGGTGTTTGGGAGGAGTATTTGCAGTCAGTACTGAAGACCTTTTCTGATACTAACATTTTGCAGTGACCACAGTGCTACTGAAGAGGCTTGAGCAGAATGGACTTGGTGTGCAGTGTGCCAGTTCTGCCATATATTTACATGAGAGTCCCCTTCTAAGGCATAGCAGGTGAAGAATCCCAGAGTAGTGTGCTGTAGAAGATCGTCTCTGACAAGCTCTTAAATAATGCACCTGCCACATCTGCTTTTGAACCAAAAGTTACTGAACAACCCTTGAGATTTCACGTTTCTTTGGGTATTTGGAGTGCAGCGTTTCCACCTCGCAGCAAGAAATTTTTATGTCAAAACCAATTAATGTTCTTACTCTTGCCAAATGATTTTCTGTCCTAGTTACAAGGAAACAGTATTATAGTGTCTTTTTTTATTACTAAAAATGGTGTAGTCTGACATTCACAACATGTCCATAAACTTGCCGTCAAGTGTAAAGAAGCCCTTCTGGGGGGTCATTTTGACTCATGGCTACAAATGTTGTTGCAGAAATAAACTTATTTAATGTTTTTGGGGAGGAAGATTTACCTATTATACCATATGCATAGTGTATACATTAAGAGAGGGACTATGTAGTAGTTACTTTTGCATCTGTGTGTAGTGGTTTGGACTTGGCTGATTACCTCAGAACACTAAAATGCATCTGAAGGGTAAAATCAGTAAGTACAAATATTTAAGGATTTTTTTTTTTTTTTTTATTTCTGATCTTCTACAGTAATTATATTGACCCAAACTGTCTTTTAATGTCATATCAAGGTAAGCATCGGTATTATACCTTCTTTTCATATTCAAATAAAAGAAGGGGTGGAGGAATTTAAAGTTAATCTTTACCTTTCAATCAAATCTGTTCTTTAAAAAACACCCCAACAGAAGTGCCTAGAGAAGTAATTATCTTGGTTTTATTGTTATTATTCTTGAAGAAATTTATAACAAATTTGCTCTGGAACAATCCACAGCAATGCTATAAATGGGGATAGGTGATATGACTGTTCTTAAAAGACAAGTTTTCGACAGGGCTGTTGACATAAAGAATAGTAAATGTGGCTTGGTGGTCAAAGGTGTTATCTCATTTCCTGAGCAAAAGCAATATGGATTTTTGGCAGTATATTTGAATGCATTTTGATGTCTATCCAGTGTGGCTTTGGGAAACAACAATTCTGTCCTGATTTCTTTGTGCTGTAATTTAGTATATATCTGATGCAAGAAATGGTGCATAGGGATGAATTGGGTCCCAGGGCCATAGGCAGGAGGTGACATGTGGAATGGTCTACTCCACTTCTGATTCCAAGCTCCACTCTGTGCTGCCTGACATGTAGTTGAAATGATTTTCATAAGCCCTGTGTAAAGTGTCCTTACATTCTTCTGCAGGAAATACATTATCTAAAGTTTGGGTATCTGTTCTTTTGTAAAAGCTCTATTGAATAGAAAGACATTTTCTGCTTAGGTAAGAACAAGGCAGAGCTCTGGGGAATCAAGCATTTTAACCCCTTATCAAGCACTTTAAATGTACAAATGAGGTGGTTGCACTGCTGCATTATAAACTATCAGTCATCTGCTGGAGTGGCAAGAAAAAAATCCTAAAATACATGGTATAAAGGTAATAGACTTCGTTGTGTTTCAGCATGGTTTTACGGTATTAGGTATGAAGTCTAATTTACGTTCATTTTAGAATAAGCAAACATGAATCCTCTTGTGATAGTAATGATGGCATGGCTAGCCATGTTACCAAAAAAAAAAAAAAAAGAATCTATTCCTTTTATGGTATAATCTTGTGTGGACAGTCATGTTAATATTCCAATGAAAATATTTTTTTCCAAAGCAATGTTAATGTCATCCTCCCATTTACCTATGCACATGTCTTTACCTGACTAAAAAACATCCCACTCCATTGTAAATTATCTTATTTCATTTGGGCTTTTAAGAAACAATCAGCATAGCTTCTCTACGTCATATAAATTTTAGTTTTTCAGGGTTTGTGTGTTACTCTGCTACTATTTTCTCACTCCTCCCTCCCCCATTGAGAGCCTTTCTGAAGCTGATGTTCATTGCTCAAGATAGGCTGTTGCTGGTGGCTTGGTCCTGATCTTGGAGGTTGCTCAGTGAATGAGAATGGAAAGCGTTCACAGGATTTGTCTGGCTTTAACAACTGCTGTGACAGCTGTTACAGACACATTTATGCCTCTTTCTTTCTGTGAGCTACCTTAAATAAAGAGATGCAGTAGGAGCAGTCCACTGTCTAGCTGACCCTTCTGCTTTACCAAGTTTCACAGGTGTTCATCAGCTGGAAATGACAGAGGAGGAGGAGAAGGAGCTGGGAGTCCCAGCTAAGCTCAGTGTGCCAGCAGGAGACAGACAAGAAAAAGACAAATGAGATCTAGGATGTGTCAGGAGAGGCATTCGCAGCAGAGATAGGGAAGTATTGCTGCCTTTATACAAGGCACTGGCAAGACTGGAATAGCGACTGCAAATCTGGTCACCCATGTTCAAAAAATTTAATTAAAAATGGGATTGAAAGAATGGCCTACACGCAGACTGGAAAATCAAGTGGATGAAGAGCATGTCATGCAAGAAAAGCATACATCCTTTTAATCTGTTGCAGACCAAGAGCAGATAGAATTTCATATAAAAGTGCTTCAAATGTCTATTCATCAGGGGTTAAAAACCACTACAACCGAAAGATAATTCTAGAGCAAAAAACAATTGAGGAAAACAGTGTAGCTTGGAATTAAAAAGGCTCTGGTTAGAGCAGGTAGGCCCTGGAGCAGGT
Source organism: Ceryle rudis (assembly GCA_033439905.1). NCBI lineage: Eukaryota > Metazoa > Chordata > Aves > Coraciiformes > Cerylidae > Ceryle > Ceryle rudis. Next base: position 29,972 of record JAAGNO010016349.1, on the reverse strand, counting down.
TTCCAATCCAGAGACTGCTGAGAAAAAGAGCACAATACATTTATGAAAAGGTGTGTGTGTTCACACACCTTGGGATCCAAAGCTCATACACAGTCTCTTGCAGTCATTCCTAGATGCTTGACTTGCATATATAAAGGATGTATAATGGTAATGGAAGGGAGGAATGTGAGGGAGGGAGGGAGAAGAGGAAGGTGGGTGAAGAGAGTGGGAGAGAAGGGCTGTCAAACACTTAACTAGAGTGTTTTTCTGCAGCTGAAAAATGAGCACTTCTCCCTCAGTCTATTTATTATGACACTGCTTATCTAAAAACAATAGTTAAAGAGAAACCTGCCCATTATTCAAGTTCTAAGGCAGCATTTCCAGACTGCTTAGACTCACTGGGTTTGTACATCAGCCCAGACAGGTGATCCTGTTTCTTTTAGAAGTCAAAATGTTTGGATTTTTTTGAGCATGGAGATAAGGCAGATGCTTCTCCTCCACATCTGTTGCTGGTCATGTCCATAGCACTTGGGTTCAGTGGAGTATTCCACGCTGCAACTGTGCAGACTGATAGCTCTAAGCTTCTCAGCATAACAGCAAGGGAAGAGAGGGAAGGTGATATTGGCTGCACAGGAGGGAGGCAAGATGATTACAGCTTGGCATAGTCAGTTTACTGGCTGCTACTGTGCACTACTGTGAGAGACGTGGCTTGAGAACAAGGATTGCTGAGGATCCCTTCACTTACCATGTCAGGAAGGGTAGGGGAAAATGGTATTAAAAGCCAAATTGTTCCATGTAAAATGCAGGCAGCCTTTTCACACCAGGACAAATTTTAATAGCCCTGTCTTATAGATCAGGCATTTCTTAATGCCTAGCAAAAAGAAAATTTCTGATCCTGCCACAAGTATTTGTATATTTCAGGCTGGGCAAGTCTGCAGCTGAATGTGAACATGGACATACGGGCTTGACGGATCACCGTGAGAGTTGTTACATACCAACTAACTTCTTTTCTTTCTTCCTTTTCTCCTTTTTTTCCCCCTTTTTAAACATTTCTGAGGCTGAATATCAGTCCACCAAATCATTATCAGCCATCCTACATAGTTTTTCAATGGACTTGTTAATGTACCAATGTACAATGATAACAACAGAAGAAAAATGTGAACTGAGTTTTGTGTGTCCTCTCAGCAGTTTTAGGTATGAAAAGAGTCTGATGCAATTGAGCCTGGAATGGTACCCACCTGCAGCAGGTTGGTAGGGGAACACCCAGAAGAAATAAATGGATGGCTGAATTTTCTGCCATTTTTGCAGAAACAAACAAACAGCAACAAAAAGAAAAAGCACACACAAACAGAATAACACAAAACAAAATCACAACAAACCCAAAAAATTAAAAGACCTCTGTTTATTTAAAAAACCTTCATTTTTTCTGCACCTTGAATGTACATAAAAGAGCACAGACACCTGTGCTTGGTCACACCTCTGTAGCTCTTCATCACCATTGTGATTGCTTACAAGAGGATACTGCTGAATATTTTTCCAGGTACTTAAAAGGATAATGTGACTACTGCTAGATAGGTGGTAACACTCCTGACATCATTTAGAGCAGCTTATCCTTAGGGAATCACCTAAAATAACTTGTGACATTTATATAACACCTTCGTCCAGTGAACTTGACAAACCACAGGCACAGTCCAGGGAAAACTACTTCTTATTAGTAGGGATACATTCCATGATGCCTTTGGCTAAGTGAGCAGGTTTTGATAATCCTTTGCCATTATCATCTGTTTCCCAATTCAGTCATTCACACTGTGGCAGAAAGAATTCATAAGAAGGAAAGACATTAAATGATTACGGAGCATTTAGGTTACTCTTGTTATATCTTACTGAAATCTTGACCCACCTTGAAGGCCCTGAAATATTTGAGTCTTAAGGACCACACTGTCTGTCCTTTCTGCCTGGCAGTCCTAGCTGTCTGTGTACAGAGGGACTATGACTTCAGGGGCATACTGTATGACTTTCACACTTACATGATCTGGTGATCTCCTCTCACTGCATCTCAACTGCACCTCTATGAATTCCAGCCTTGGGGGCATTCCTATGCCTGTGGTAAGGGCTGGAGATGCAAGGAAGTCTTTCTTTGTGCTGAAGTATCTTCAACAGTTGTGGCATGGGCTGGTTGTAAAATAGGAGCATTTGGGGTCCTTACAAGGGCTTTTCTCTCTGCCATCTCATTTAAGAGATGCCCTTTCTTTGAACTATAGTACTAGCGAATCTTTCAGGAAAGGAATTTCCTGATAATCTTTTTCTATTAAAAACAAACAAACACAAAAAAACCAACTTTGAAGTAGGCCCTTCAGCTTCTTGGGACAGCTCTCTATTGTGTCTAATCAAAGCCTCTTGGCAATTTCTCAGCAGCTAGGCAATTTCTGCTTTGCTATACTTGCAGCTCAGCAAGAAGTAGAAATCTTGTTATTATTTTTTGGTTTTGTAAAGACTGGCATAATTAACAGAGTGTAAAAGAGTTAATTTCTTTTAAGACTGTTACTGAATTTATTCAAAAGACATGAGGTAGGAGGTAAAGGAAAATAGTTCTTTTTTTTTCTGCTTTTCATGTCTATGCAGCCTAGCCCAGTGTTGGTTTGTGGTAACATACTCTTTAGGGAAAAAAAGTAGTTCCTGTTTTAGATTAACTCTTCAAGCTACTCAGTCAGTGTGTACACTTCACAGTCCTGTTTACTAGCCCAAATGGATGAATGTTTGTCCTTCTATTACTGGTCCTTTTGCTACCTTTCCTTAAAGGAAAGATTTGGTGTCTAAAGGAGGGCAACAAAGACAGTGAAAGGATTAGAGGGTATGACTTAGAAGGAGTGGCAGAGGATATGAGGTTTGTTCATCTTGGAGAAGAGGAAAGTGTGACTTCATTGCAGTCAACAACTTATCTGGTGATAAGATGCAAGTGAAAGGCTTAAAGTCTATCAGGAGAAGTTCAGATTGGATATTAGGAAAAGGTTTTTCACTGAGAGAGGGTCAAGCCCTGGAACAAGCTCCCTAGGGAAATGGTCAGAGCCCCAAGCCTGTGGGCTTTCAAAAAAATTTCAAGAAATGTTTGGGTACATGGTTTAACTTAGATACATCATCTTAGATACATGGTTTAACTTTTAGGTTGCCCTTTGTGGAGTCAGGAGTTAGACTTGATGATCCTTGTGGGTCCTTTCCACTTCAGGATGTTCTATGATTCTGATTCTAAATTACAGCCAGTTAAAAACTTATGGGAAATAAAACCTCCAAACAAACTAAAAGTACCTCAAAAACCATGTTGTTTTTCCTTCAATGAAAAACTCAGATAATTGATACTAATTCATTTTTTAAATTTTTTATATTTTAGACAAATTTTCATCTGGAAGCTTCCTCATGACTGAGAGCTCAGTTTCTGCTGAAATGACAAGTTTCCTTCCCCCATGAGGGTACCCTGGGCATGACCCCAGGGGAGGTGGACAGCTCATGTTCAGTCCCCTTCTCTACTGAACTCAGAGCAAAAGCTTGTATGTTGGCTATTCCCAACATTGCAGGCTATTGACCCTAGCCATCAGATACATATCTGCGTGTCTATGTCTTTTTTTTCTATCTTGTTTCCAAAATTGAAGCCTCTTTGGATGTGAGGATTACCTTTTCTTCTATGTGTACAGTGCCTGGCCCTGTTTGAGCTCTTCATGCTTTTTACCAGCACACAAATAAAGTTGTGTTGTCCTATTCTGACCAAGCTAGAAGATCTTAAAAGCATATTTAGTCTTGCTTTCTGTTGCATTACATATGCCTACACTGTGACTTTGGTTGGAGCATGGGATATTAGACTCTAATGTTAATCATATTTCTTCGGTTATTCCACAGTGGCTCCTAATCAAATATTCCAATTATATCCTCCGTTGAAACCTATAGAAATTTTTCTATGAAGCTACTTTAACTTAGCTTTTATCTCTCATTAAAATATAGTCGATGAGACACTTTCTTTATAAGATACTTTGATATCTATGGATTAGAAGTGGGAAGCGTAACTATTATCTTTTACTTAGCGATTCACTTATAAACTATGTAACATAATTTCTGTGAAAGATTACATAAAGGACAGAAACATATTTTTAACATATCTGCTCCAGGAAATTTGAGATCAAAAGACAGGCTAGTGTGAAAACCTGGCACATCTATAGGTATTCCAGAATCCAGAACATTTGCACATTGTGTCTCATTATGCAGAATCCTGTCTAAAATGAGGTACCTCCCTGAGGGATATCATATTGTCTGTCAGTTGGTGTTTGCTGCACACTATGATGTTACTGTTGGAGGTACTAGTCTCACAGGAGGACTTAATATAACAGGGAGGCTTGTAGTAGTTTCCCAGGCTCACCAGAAATTTAAAATACTAATCTTACTGTGAATCTCTAAGCATCCTTCTAATAAATAATCAGAACTGGAATCTCATCTCTCCTTTTCTAAACCCAAATTCTGAAAGGGTCAACTTTGACAAAAGAATACATTGTAGTTGAAAGCCTTCACTAGATACTGTTATGTGAATAGAGGGCATAAAGCAAGTATGTAACTATCTCGTCCTTTCCTGCCCCTC
>JAAGNO010016349.1:12486-24486 GCA_033439905.1 Ceryle rudis | reverse complement strand
TCTTTTATTTTTTATTCTATTATTTTATTTTATTTCCATGGATTATATTAACAACTTTTCAGATTGTAAAAACTTTAATTTTGTTAGTATAAAATAATGAAATCATTCAGATTTACTGTAGGTCATGCACTATTTCATGCTGCTCACATTGTGTAAAACTATTTACAATATACACTGGAAGTGAAATAAAGCAGACTTCTACTACTTTTATAACAAGTATTAATCACTTCTAAGACATAAGAAGTGTTATTCTAATTAAACTAAAATAAAGCAATTAGAGAGGATACATTCAAAGGCACCTGGCCACCTCAGTCCCATCAGCTTGCAATGCAAAGTTTGGCAGCTATAGAGTACCTTGCTAAATAGTGCTTTTACAGTCTCTTCCTCACTCATTTTCTAATACCAGGATAAAAGTGAAGGGTGAATGGCTTCACTTGAGCATTTCAAACCTTTTAGGCCTTAGAGATCTGAAACAACCTTGACTGAAGAGATTTCTAGAATGCCTTAGGTGATGACTTTACTCAGGGAAATAGATGTCTTTACTAAATATGGTTGGGTTTTGGTTTGGGTTTTCTTTTTTTTCTTTTTTTTTTTCTTTTCTTATTTTTCAGAGTTGTGTGCTGTATTGTTGTACTACACAGCTGAACTTTTTTTGTGGTCTAGAAGAGAATTGTTAGACATTTGCATAACATTGACAGGCACTGACTTGGCTTTCTTTGGAAAGCTGAACTGCATCAGGCTAGTTGTGTAATCTGAAACGACATTTTCATTTAAAGTTAAGTGTCTTTAAATGCTTAACAGAACTGTCAAGCTATACAGATATAGGCTGTATGCAGAGAATTACAGCTGTGTGCAATTCTTTATGTCAGTGGTATTCCTTTTGACTGCTATCTCGAAGGAATAGATTAGATTGTGTGGACTTCTCACAACATAGAAGAATTGGCTGTGCTTTGGGGGCATCCCCTGCTAGGCATGTTCCCAGTCTGCTCTGATTGCCTAAAAGATTTAGAATTTATTTTTTTTTTTAGGTGTCAGTTTTAACTGATCAAGTTATACATGTTTTTGAGTCTTTCTGATGACTGTGTTTTGATTTTGGCTATGAACAGAAGTTACTGAGTTTTTTTTAAGATACGAACTTGCTGATAGGATTCATCTTTGCTACCTAGTCCTTGTTTATCAAGCTCATGTATGCAGCGGTGTAGTTTTGTTGTTTTGTGAGACCTATATACCATGCAAATTATATACAATGTTTATGAAATGTGGCTTTGTTGTTGTTTTGTTCGTCTGTTTGTTTTAACCCTTTCCATCCACTTTCTTCCTTTGAATCTTTGGAAGCTTACAATGTGGGCCTTGTGATTTAGAAGTACAATAAATGCAGAGTACTCTTGGCTCCAAAACCTGATAATCAAAGTGGTTACATTAATTAGATAGAGGATGGAATACTGATGGTAGATGAAGTTCATAAATAGTAGTTCAGGAAAACTATCATTCAAAGCTTGAAGCTTAGGTTAGTCTTTACTACAGCATGTAAGCTGTGTCTGTGTGAAGAAGGAGGTGAATCTGGGAGGTATTTTTGTTTGTCACTCTCATTCAAACTGGAGTTTCCAAATGAACTACAACCTGACACCTCCAGTTGCTTGAAACAGTCCATTACAAGATACTCAGGATAGTCAGCAAATATTATTACTCTTCCTTTTTAACTCATCATTGTTTTCTTTGCTATAATTTGTATGAGACCATTTAATTTTAGTATTGCTGTGTTTGTGTATTTCAACTGTGTGGAACATTTTTAGATTTCCTAGGACTTTTGCCTGTTTCTCTGGTTCAAACTTTCTGCTCCATATGTTGCAAAATGAAAGAGCGAGTGAAACATTTCAGAGAAGAATTATGTCTTAGATATCTAAGTCCTGTAATGTGGTGGCACTTGAAGATCAGGTGAGCTTGCAGGGATTACAGTTCTTAAAACAAAAGTCTGATCTTAATGAGAATTGTTGAGTATCAAGACTTTTCCTATGTGGGAAAAAGGGAAGAGGAAATTCCTTCATGTTGGAAAAAAAATTTATTTTTTATGTTATCTCTGTTGTAATAGAAGAGGGTTTGTACTTTTTTGTTTTTTTTTTTTTTTTTTTTTTAAATAGACAGCTGAGTCTCAGCTTCAGGAAATCACACAAGCATATATTTTGATCTTTTTCTGTCCAGGAAAAATGTGTTCTTTTATGTGAAGGAGGGTTTTATACGTTCTACAGAATGTGTCCTTTTATATAACACCTATTTGCCTGGCAATTGTATTAGTTCCTTGTAAGTGTATTGCAGTGTTTGTATACCCTATGTAAACATTTATGTAATTCTTTTCTTAGAGTGGGAGAACATGAGATATAAATATCATTTGAAACTGAAAAGAGAGATTTTACTTTGCTCCTTTATATTTGGAAATACATCTTAATTTATAATATTTCACAGTATGAACATTAAAAGAATATATATTTAGGATTTGATGAGTTTCCCAAAGGTACTCTACTTCCAAGACATCAGCGATCAACTTACTATTGTTAACTTTCTTAGTATGAAGATTTCTTGATCTTCAACAGCTCTGTGGAGTGCTTATGTCATATAGGTATAGTCTTGAATGCTTATCACTGGGATTGCAAAACTCAGAAGCAGCTGTATGAGCAAAACTGTTGAAACCTTGTCTAATACTTGTATGACATTCTGGGAATAAAATCAATTTTCTTCTAATTTGGTGAATAACAATAAGTGCAGTTTTCAGACTTCCAAAATCTTAATTTGTCTAAACTGAAGCCCTGTTCTTTTTTTAGTTTGAGAAAGTGTTCTTGACTGCTGAAACAAGAATGAAAAGTATGGGCATGAAGCGGATGTTACTTTTGCCTGCCAGACCAAGAATTCACTAAGATTAATTATACCTCTGTCTAGTTCCCACAGATAATGCAGTATTTCTGAATGAAAAGGGTGTGGATTGGATCTTGAGAAAAGACTTTTAAATACCTAAATAAATGGACTTTGTAATTATTAGTATAGATTGAGATGGGCACATCCTTTGAATAGTCTGGGGTTTGGGTTTTTTTTTCTTTTTCTTATTCAATCTATGTTCATGTAACACACCCTCAAAATGCTGGATTAGCTTCAGGAAAATAGCTCACCCTGTGAACACCGTATCCCTGCTTTGTGAAAGTGGTAGTATTTCCAGAATAAAGTAAGATAAATAAACATGCAGTTTCAGGGATGAAAGCTAAGGTAGGTGTTCTGCAGTAACTATTCCAGTGCTTTTCCCAAAAAAGACAGGCATCCAGTTTTCTACATGTGAAAATCAGTCTAAAGCATGTCTATAGAATGCCAGCATTTCTAAAGAATGGTAAAGCCCCGCACTGTCTTTGTTACTAGCTAACAATAGCTTGAGTTTAGATAGTCAAACTGGGCATTTTGCACCATGCTCAGCTACTTCTTTGAGAGAAGATCTGTGTTTCTAGGAAGACACTGATCTGAGACTAGGGACACAGCATTCACTTACAGTTGCCAGGAATGGCCTCAAACAGATTGCTCAAGTTACCTTTTGACAAACGGCTTAAGCACATATCTATGTGTCCCAATGGTTGCAAGATGTGTTCCATGGAATGGAGAGAATAAATAATCCCACTACTACTTAATTTCTCATGTAAAAAATGAAGAAAAATACCAACCCTTTTCTATCCCTCTCTTTCCATGTGTTCCACTTGCATTGCCAGCTTTCCAAGACAAGTATTTTCTTACTGTAGAAATACATCCTCTTTGTAATGCATCTCTTCCAGGTGAACTGGCTCATGATATCAGCTGTCATCACCAGCTCCCTGTCTTTTCTGTCTTTTACTGGCACAGCCATGGTGTTTTATGGGTTCAGAGCTCTCTTATAGGCAAGATAAACATAGTGCAGTTCTTCATAAAAAGATCCTCTGGTAGTACAGCTGTAGAAAAGTCTGTCATGCTTCCTTTTCTAAGCATGACCTGTCTCACTGTCATTAGGCAAGTGAACTACTCTTAGTTTTGTTTGTTGCACTTAAGAAATCTTTATTTTTTTCTTACATTTGAATATTTTGTTTGTTTACAATATGTCTTATAATTGGACACATAAGATTTTGGCAGAGTTATATTTGTTATTTTTGAACACATGGCCAGAGTATTTTATATCTCAAAAGCATACATACAATTTTTCTGCTTTAAAGCCTTAAGAAGTTATTTGTCAATCAATCCAAATAAAAATGTCAGAAATGTTAGAATTTTATTTTCATCATTGAAGCTGCCAATCCTACCTCCAAGAGAGTAATATTACATTTTCAGTCTTACAGAATCACGGAATGGTTTGTGTTGGAAGGGATCCTTCAAGGTCATCTAGTCCAACCCCCCTGCTGGGAGCAGGGACATCTGCAACTAGAGCAGGTTGCTCAGAGCCCTGACCAACCATCTGCAACCCGGGCAGGTTGGCCAGAGCCCCGACTAACCTCACCTGGAATAGTTCCAGGGATGGGGCATCTACCACCTTTCTGGGAAACCTGGGCCAGGGTCTCACAACCCGCAGTGTAAAAGATGTCTTCCTTCTCTCTAGTCTAAATCTCCCTCTTTTTGTTTAAAAGCAAGACCCCTTGTCTTATCACAACAGGCCCTGCTAAAAAGTCTGTCCCCATCTTTCTGACAGGCCCCTTTAAGTACTGAAAGGCCACAGTAAGGTCTAGACCATGTCACTAAGCACCAATCCAATCTTTACTTAACCACCTCCAGGGATGGTAAATCCACCACCTCCCTGGGCAGCCCATTCCAGTGACTAATCACCCTTTCTGTGAAGAAGTGCTTCCTAAGATCCAACCTAAATCTCCCCTGGCGCAGCTTTAGGCCATGCCCTCTCCTCCTGTCACCAGTTGCCCAGGAGAAGAGCCCGGATCCCACCTGACTACAACTTTCCTTCAGGTAGTTGTAGAGAGTGATGAGGTCCCCCCTGAGTCTCCTCCAAGCTGAACAACCCCAGCTGCCTCCAGCAGATCGACACTCCCCCCCCAACTTAGTGTTGTCCACAAATTTACTGACAGTAGACACAATCCCCTCATCCAGGTCATCAATAAAGATGTTGAATAGAACTGGGCCCAGTACTGATCCCTGGGGGAGACCACTGGTCACTGGACACCAGCTGGATGCAGCACCATTCCCAACCACTCTCTGTGGCTGGTCGTCCAGTCAGCTTTTAACCCAGTGAAGGGTGCACCTGTCCAAGCCATGGGCTGCCAGCTTTTCCAGGAGGATGTTGTGGCAGACTTTGTCAAAGGCTTTGCTGAAGTCTAGGTAGACCACATCTACAGCCTTTCCCTTGTCTACAAGATGGATCACCCAGTCATAGAATGAAATAAGATTAGTTAGATAGGACCTTCCTTTCCTAAAATCATGGTGGTTGGGCCTGAGCCCCTAGTTGTCTTTTACATGCCAATTGATGGCACTCAGGATGATCTGCTCCATAACCTTGCCAGCCTCTGAGGTCAGGCTGACAGGTCTATAATTTTCTGGATCATACTTCCAGCTCTTCTTGTGGATGGGTGTCACATTGGCCAAACTCCAGTCATCAGGGACCTCTCTGGTTAGCCAGGACTGGTGATAGATGATGGAGAGTGCCCTAGACAGCTCTTGTGCCAGCTCCCTAAGCACCCTGGCATGAATCCCATCCAGACCCATGGACTTGTTAGGATCCAAGTGGCACAGCAGGTCGCTAACTACTGTACTTCAGGAGGGATATTCTGCTCCCCATCCCCGCCTGCCAACTTGGGAGCCCAGTTGCCCTAAGGATAGTCAGTCTTTTTGTTAAAGACTGAGGCAAAGAAGGCATTGAGCACCTCAGCCTTTTCCTTGCCTTTTGTTACTATGTTCCCCCACTTCCTCCAGTAAGGAATGGAGATATTCCTTGGCCATCCTTTTGTTATTAATGTATTTATAAAAACACTTTTTATTATGCTTGACAGAATTGGCCAGATCAAGTTCCAGCTGAGCCTTTACATCTCTAATTCTGTTTCTACTTGACCTTGCAATGTCCTTAAATACATCCTGGTTCACCTGCCCCTTCTTCCAAAGTTGATATACTCTTTTTTTTCTTCTGTGTTCCTGCAAAAGCAGCTTTCTATTTTAACATTTTAAAATGTAGTTCATACAGAAAAGATACTTAAGAATGAGGTATATAGGAGACCTCAACCCACAAACAGTCCTTGTTGTGGTTGCACCCACATTTAGGATCTGCTTTTCATGTGAATCCCCATTTGCATTCTTAACTTGTATCATCAGCCTTTGAAATGGGAAATTAAACTGGATCATAGAATTCTAGGAGGTTTGGGGAATTGATAGATTGCTCTTGATTTCTTTCATTCATTCCATCCATCCTGAGCCAAAACTTTCATCTCATTCTCCAGCTGAAGAACTTTGCAGGAATTGGTTTGAAGATTGCTGATGTTTTTTGAGCTTATAATAGACAAGATCCGTAACATTCTTGCTTCTCACATACAAAGTTGCTATGTAAGAGCTTGCACGTAGTCATCTGCTCTCAAGTTTTTTACCAGCCTTAGCATTCCAGATGGTGATCTATACATAGGCCTGGTTGGCTATCACCACAGCCTTTTTGGTATTGCCAACTAAAAATTATCGTTAGGCGAGAGGTTTTGAAAACCTCTAATTATCTCTGTGCATTTTGATCCATATTCTGTTTTAGTGTTGACAAGGCATTGCTGTTGCACGTTTTCAGTTTAGTTTTTAGTTTAGATCAGACAGCTGCATCAGATCTTTCTCACTTGTCTCAATGCATTCTTTGCTGTTGGGGCTTGATTTTGCTGAGATTTTTTTTCACAGTTGATCTTGTTCTTAGATTATTCCCATTTACAATTTTTGGCTTTCTCACAATTACCACTTATGTACAGACTTATATGCACACTACTTTTCTTATCTTTGAGTGGATAACTTTTTATTTTAATTACTTCACATGTGTACTGTATTTTGCATCATCTGTTGTTCTTTGTGAAGTTTCCAAACCTTCACATGATGAAGCATATGCAAATTTCAGATCCCTTAGCTATTCCTCTTTATCTGGCTGATCCCCATCTGCTGTAGTCTGCAGTTCTTCCGTATCACAATGGCTGATCATGGAGATGCAAGCATGTACTCAAGTGTGTGAGCTTTCTTGTGTATATCACATGCAGATATGAAGATAAATCTGTTCAAGGTGTTACAGTTGATCGTTTTCAGTCATATAAAGGATCACATACATATATGTTTTGCAGACTAGAAACTAACTTGACAGGTATTAATGAAAGTTATTTTCACCTCAAATATTATGTCAGACCCTCAAAATGAAATATTTGTCATTTTTTTTAAAATGTTTTGGTATCTTTGTTATGTATAATATTGGTTATTTGAATAAAAAATCGGAACTTTATTTTTCCAAGCAGCTCTACATAGAATTGCATGAATGAATGACAGAGGAAGATAAATGTGAAGTCTCTAAGAGCAGCTCTAAAAGGGAGAGGCAGAGCTGATTCCCTGCCTGTACTCAGCCTTGCATCTTTCTTTCCCTTCCATCTGGAGGTTCACACCTCCCATAATACTAAAAAAGCTGTTTATATGAATATTTTGTAAACTGCTTGGGTCTAAATGCATCAGATTGTCTAAACAGTGCAAAGTGTAGCTCAAAAGGAGCTAATGTGATTAATTTTGAAAATTAAATGTTACAAAGCTCAGATGGAAAATTTGAAGGGATAGTAACTTTCAGTGGGAGAGGGTGAGGGTCAGCCATGGGAAGTTGAGCACTGTATCTTCCCCTTCAACATGGGTGAGTCTTAGGCTCTCCCTGTAAGGCAGTCACCTTAACAGGTAGGAGGACATACTGTTGATTGTATGAGTCAGAATGCAGTGTTTGATTTTCCCAAGGCTCTGCATCTGGACAGGGGGATCCTGTATGCTTTCTGGACAGAAAGTTGAAAGAAACTGAAAATGTTCATCTTGGTGTTATTAAATTTAATGTGGTATTTCGAGCTGATCTGGTGAAATCAGGACTGAAGCTCTGTGTAAAGAATAATCTATGATATGTCAGTTTACTGATGATAGAGCACTCCTACGATGCAGATATAAGTGTTTTCCAAAGGAGAAATAACATGACAAACATCAAAGAGTAAGCTGACACTGGTAAACAATCATTAATTATTTAAAATAGTCCTGTGAAAAAATGCAATATCTTACCAATTTCTAACATGAAGTGTGAGAAAATTAATTATTTCAAATCATCTTCATCTGAAATTGAATTTTGAGCAGTATGTTACCTATTTTAAATTAATCTTTGTGGAACCTCCTTTCATTCAATGCTAGTGAGTTTATTTTGAGCCAACTAGGCAGGAATATGAAGGTTAGGTGTCAGTCCTCTGCTTCTCCCAGAGAGTGTAGGCATGGACTTCGTTGTCTTAGATTTGTAACTTTTCAGCCTTCTGCAATCTTACTTTTGCAAGCTGTCCTTAAATAGGGACAGACACAGGGCAGATGTCTTTAGTTTGTAAAGAGCCCACCCCATGTGACTCCACTTCTGAAAAGTTTCTTTATGCATCATATACTAGTTTTGAATTCAGGGGCACTGCAAGTGTGCCTGAACAGAAGTGCAAGTACATTACTTAGGTTTGTCCTGGTACAAGGCTTGATCCTGCTATCAATTTTATGTAAGTGGTGGCAATGTTATAAGGCTCTCTAAACTCCAAGTGACTAAGTCCTCCTTGTAAAAGTAAGTGTTTCCAGGGCTCCACACCTGGTGTATGTAACAGATACCCTGGTTTCAATCATACTGAAATGTACAGTAGCCAAGTATGGTGAATAAGCCTGGAGGTTTGATTCTACAGAATTTCTGCTGTGTATAGTACTGCTGCACAAAATGTTACACTCTTGAAATGTTAACTATTCCAGACACTAGCTTGCTTAATCAGATATGTGAAATAAAATAAAAAAATACCCAACAGACTTACAAAAGAATGAAATAATATATAGCCTTTCTCTCATTTTCCTCAGGAGAAAATGTGCCGTAATATAAATACCCTGCTGCTAAATTTCTAAAATATCTCTCGCTTTAATTCTAATACCCAGTGAAAAGGAAAACAAATGAGAGTTTTATATATTTTTTTTTTTTTCTTAAAATGTATTAGATACATTGTTTTTTTTTATTCATGTTCCTGGTGTTTCTATGCACCTGATGGTTCAGGGTAACATTTCATGGGATGACACTAATGCTGTAAACTAGTAAATTGAACTATGACAGGCTGTCTTCTAATGCTTCTGCCACTTACTCTCTACACCTTGTAGGAGGTGGAAAAAAGGCCAGGGCTCCTGGACAGTGTATAAAATCCTATGTCCACCTCCTCAGAATGCTTTCAGATGTACAGTGGAGATATTCAGCTCATCCTTAATGCTCATCATCTGTGGAGCTAAAGCATTTTGTTTTGGCAAGCTCTGCGGTCGAGTCATGCATCCAGGAGCAAATGGGGTATAGCTCTGAAAGGAAAGGTGTCCCCTGTTTGGTTCGCAACAAGTGGAAACTGCATCACAGCTATGAGGCTTTGGACACACAGAAATGAGAATGGTAGCCTAGAGAAAAAAGAAGCTGGGAGGGTAAACCATGGCCACAGACAAGTGGTTTCCATAATGTATGTCAGGCCCTTTCCCAGTGGTGGGTGGTGATGAGCTCAGATAGGCTCTGGCCTAGTCGTATGAACAGCCAGTGATAATGGCACTGTTTAGAAGACAGCTATGCTAATGATGCCTTCACAGTTAATAAGCAAAATCTGCCAACAACAAAGACTTAAATATTTACTGCTTTGCTTCTAAGGCAATCATTTCTGACAAGCTAGGAAGTAGCATTAAAGCACTATGGAAAATAGTTTATAATCCTCTTATATTTATCACTCATATTTCTGGGGTCAAAGATTATGTCATTTTTCAATGGTTGCCAGCAGCCATATGCTCTGAAATTACAAATAGTGCTAATGGAAAGCTTCATTCGTCAAAAAATCCAGACACTTTTACAAGTGATTTCTCCATGTGATCTTCCACAAGATCATTGTGTCCCTCATAAAATAAATATGAAACGTTAATCCTTTTAGCCCTGTTAATCGTTGCAGAGCTGTATAGTGCTACTGTTACTGTCCCAATTTAGTTTGTTTTCCAAGCAGTATGACAGGATGCTTTTGAAGGATGCAGGGGCCCAATATTTCATCCGTGTCAAGGATTTTTTCTTTACAATCATTCATTTCTACTGTTATAAAGCAATGATGGCAATGAGTAAAGTATCTGAGTGTAAAACATTAGGAAAATATTCCTGGTTTTTGCAGAAAATATAACAGGCTATGAATCAGTGAAGCAGAAAAACATAACTTCTCTTGTAAAATCTGTTCAACATAGCAATGAAGCATGCACCTAAGACACTTGTCAGTGTTTAAATTGAAACATGTACTCTAGTGTTTCTTGAATCTGGTTCATCATACACACCCATGAGTATGTTTATTTAGTGAATATTTTTATTGCATGTTTTCCTTTTTTGTAGCTCACCAAGCCTCATTCATTTTGATTCCCTCTGTTAAACATTTGTCCTTTTCCCAAATACTCTGTTTCAGCAAGGACAGGCATTCTCTCATACTGTGACTATTTGATCATGAAAATTTGGTTTCCATCTCAACAAAACTTTTGAGAGCTTGCAAAGTTAGCTGCCATGTTTTCAGTCTTATCACTTTAACTTGCATCCAGTAAAACCTGACTTTATACATACTATTTAGCATAAAATAAGGGTGATCCTGAAGCTGTAGATTAATTGTTAAGTATAAACATCATGACTGTTTGCATTACTTTGTACGCAGGAGGTAAACTGCTGAAAGATAAGGATTAATTTATTTTGGAATTAATAATCCCAATTTCAAACAGCAATAAACTAGATCAGTGTATATAATTTTTTAATCAGGTAATCAACACTACATCAGCCATGGAGATATGTATTTCACCAGTATGACAATATTTGTACAGAAATTTTCATTACAGGCAAATCCTTAGAGGCTGTCCTAAAAGTGGTGGGCAAGTGACTTGATAGGGATATATGATCCCATCCACTTTTTCGTATTGTGCACTGGAGGAAGGATAGCCATTTGGGGTGGGGGCCCACTGCTATATGGGTTGTAAACTCAGGACAGACTTGCAGTATATGAATATAAACAGGATGTGGCATATGTTCCCTGGTGCTGACCATTCTTTCCATCTCTCTTTTACCAGTGTGTATGATTGTGGAGAGGAGGAGAGGGAAGACATGGTGCTGTTGTGCAAAGGCAGGTGCAGGCTGCAGGGAAGTGGGCAAGAAAGAGGCCAAGTACCTCCATAGCAGCTGACCTCAGATATACATAGTCAACAGCACTGCAAATGGCCGCCACTTGAGGATGCAGCTGTGTGCCTGGAGCAATACATTCTGCAGCTTTTCTCTCCTGGGTGCTTATCCCACTGTTTTTCATACATCCCTCAAAGCCTCTCAGAACACTGTCCACTTCCCATATGGGTTCAAAAAGGTTGGAACTCCCCTTTTTCTACCAATAAGTTTGGTGATTGTGTTTTTTGTTTTGTTTTGCTTTAAATTGGCTTATTATTTCACACCAAATCAAAATATTCATCTTGGGTTTAATCCAGGTTGTGTAAACTCCTTTTATGTGCCCCTAGCCTTCCATTAACATTCCTACACATTTATGAGGATTTTATTTGTAAACTTTCAGGTAATCTCTGCCAGACTGTAAAAAAAATGCAAACTGCAAGAAAAATACTGGCTTGTGTGGTTCGCTCTATACATTAGTGCTACACAGGGAAACCATGATAATAATCTGTAAAATTAAAAAAAAAATAGCTCACCCTCCGTTGTTCCTCTCAGCATCAATGTTAGCTCAATTTTTTGCCTTTCATAGCTCACTTCCATTAGAAAATAGCTCC
>JAAGNO010016349.1:987-11806 GCA_033439905.1 Ceryle rudis | reverse complement strand
GAGATAATAAATAGCTCATGACTGAAAAGTCTTGAAACATCAATGTGTCTTCTACAATAAATATGGGATTAAAAAACTGGTTGTGTTAAAAACTGTCTGGATGTCCAAGTCCAGAGAGTTGTTACAAATGGAGTTAAATCCAGCTGGTAACCAGTCACAAGTGGTGTTTCCCAGGGATCAGTGCTGGGGCCAGTCCTGTTTAATATCTTTATTGATGATCTGAATGAGGGGATCGAGGGACCTTTAATAAGTTTGCAGATGACACCAATTTGGGTGGGAGTGTTGATCTGCTTGAGGGTAGGAAGGTTCTGCAGAGGGATCTGGACAGGTTGGATTGATGGGCCAATTGTATGAGGTTTAACAAGGCCAAGTGTCAGTTCCTATGTTTCCATCACAACTAAACCCCGGGCAATGGCTACAGGCTTGGGAAAGATTGGCTGGAAAGCTGTCTGGAAGAAAAGGACCTGGTGGTGCTGGTAGACAGCCTGCTGAACATGAGCCAGCAGTGTGCCCAGGTGGCCAAGAAGGCCAACAGCATCCTGGCCTGTATCAGAAAGTGTCCAGCTGAAGCAGGGAAGTGATCGTGTGTGTCCCTGTACTTGGTATTGGAGAGGCTGCAGCTTGAGCACTCTGGTCAGTTTTGGGCGCTGCAATAAAGGAAGGACTCTGAAGTGCTGCGGCAGGTCTGGAGAAGGACAACAAAACTGGTGAGGGGTCTGGAGAATATGTCTTATGAGGAGCAGATGAGGGAATTGAGATTGTTTAGCCTGGAAAAAAGGAGACTGAGACGAGACCTCATTGTTCTCTACAATTATGGGAAAGGAGACTAGTGAGGTGGGTGTTGGTCTCTTCTCTCAAGTAACATGATAGGATGAGAGGAAATGGGCTTAAATTGGGCATGGGGTGGTTTAGATTGGACATGAGAAAAAAATTCTATACTGAAAGTGAGGCATTGGAACAGACTGTCCAGGGAAGTGGTGGAGTCAACTTTCCTGGCAGTGTTCAAAAATGTGTAGACACTGTAGACATGGCACTTCGGGACATGGTTTAGTGGTCATGATACTGTTGGGTAGACAATTGGAATTGATGATAGTGGAAATCTTTTCCAACCTTAATGATTCTGGGTGATTCTGTGATTCTGTGGTTGTTTTTACACTGCATCTTTACATATAAGGAAAACATTAACTAATAATGAAAGTGATACATTATCAGATGTATCATTACAGAATTACAGAATAATTTCTGATACTCTGAGTTCCATTTGAAACACACGTCTTATGACCAGTTTATAAACATCTCAAAAAAATACTTAAAAATGCATGTAAACAGGTAGTCACTTCATTAAATCACTCTCTAATAAATTTACTTGCAGCATTTTCACAGTTACTATATTGCCATGCTTATTATCAATATTACTGTTAAGTGACAACCAATATACATTGGAAAAAAGTCCCTATTGTTAATGATTTTTGACAAACACTAATTGCCACAAATTGTAAATCCCGTACTGCAGCAAAGCATTTTAATACCAATGTAATTAAGGTGTTTGTCACTCTTGCCATTTTATTTATCACTTCATTCAAATACGTGTTGAAAAATAAGAGATATGAATTATGCAGACCAACACTTAACCTATGTCTTTATATGTAGGGCCATCATAAAATTATAATATGGAGTTTTATATAATTCCAAATAAATTCAGCAGTTTGGTGAATAAATGTTACTGTGTGATTCTCACTGCACTGATGTACAGTGTAAATAAATGCAGTTCCTCACTGTAATTCTTATTTCATTATTATTTAGTAGAACAGGAATTCCTGCTTTTCTGAACTATGTTTGTTGGAAGCCCTTGCACTGAAATGTGACATGGCTATCACTACAACAATCCTTCTCACTGTATCCTGGAGTGTTGTCTTTATACCTTTGCAGCCTTGGAAGTTGAATTTTCTGGATCATCATTAAGCAAAAAGAACTCATGCTGCACTGAGGAAGCTGATCTCCTCTGGAGTCAGGTGTCCAATTGTAGAAAGGGGCTGTCAGCGTAAATTCTTACAAACAACCGATGAATTTGTTTATTTCCGATATACCGCAGTTTCAAATGTCTAGCAGATCTGTAAGTAATGGGAATGAACTGCAAATTTCTGAATCAAAAAAACTTAAAAACTATACCTTAAAAGTGGTAAACGGTGCCACAGATTAAACTTCAGTAATTGAATACAGAATATTAATTCTTGCCCTTTCAAAAGGTGTTACAGTTATTTCTAAGTGTTTGTTTTGTACTCCAAAGGGTATATTAATTGTCAGAAGAACTTTTTTTTGGTTAAATCCATAGAAGTCTGAACTCATTGTATATCTTCAGTATAAAAACAAGTTCAAGATTTTTTTTTTGTAAGTATATGAATGAATTAGTCTCTAGACCAAGCACTTAAAAAGTGCACAATGTTATGAAACAAAAAAGTGTTATAGTCTAAAGGATAAGACTAAAGATTTTGTAACAACAAAGAAGGAATAACTTCTAAAAAAATATGTCAGTTTTTTAGGTCAAGGTGACATCAATGCTATCACAGAAGCTCAAGTTATGGTCTAAGAGTCATTGTTCCTTCTTACGTTCAAAATAGTTCTCTGACTGGACTTAAGTTTCTCAGTACCTGTAATAGAAAATATATTAAACATAGCTATGAACTAGAAAGAGGGCTTTTTTCCCTATTTCCCCACTGATCTGTTAGATAATTAACATTCTCAAAATATCTGCTTGACAAAATGATGTGAGCAGCTTGCCTTTTATGAATGATAAAAATATGTAAGAGAGTTTTGAAAGCTACATTTTTTTTTTAATGTCTGTTCCATTACAGGCAAAAACTGAGTTAAAAATACATGGCAGAATCTCAACAAGATTATAGAATGGTCTTTCCAAATTAGAAAAATATTATTCTATTTATGTGGACTGTCAAAGATACAACTGATGAGCTATATTTTAGCTATCTTCTGTGTTGTGGGTCTTCAGTCTTAGTGGGCAAATAAAAATAAAAACTTCAGAGAAAATCACCTAGTGCAGCAAATGAAGAATGAGTTCCATACTATAACACTGAAGAGTGAAACTGAGTTTGAAATATGTAGTTGCAATATGTTGACATATGTGTCTGAAAAATAAGCAGGTTGAACTCTTCACTGACCTCCATGGGGTAGATGGTGGTTCTACACTCTCCAGATAGTCAAACACATGAATAAAACAATCAGGGCTGAAAATCAGGAGAGTAAAACAATGATGCAATTAATAAAAGAAAATTACTTGAGTTATTTATTTTAATTTATTGTCTCATCATGAATAGAACTTTTGGGTCTTGCTTACTGAAATTACTGCTTATGTAGGTTTTGTTACCTCTTTCATCTCAGCTCAATTCTACACCAAGCATGCATGAGAAGTTAATTCTTTGTGTGGTCCATAGGACAATTGGGAGTCTGCAAGCTGCATGTGTAGAAAGAGCTGAGACATGCTGATCAACTCTGGTCCCTTTGTTTTCAACTTGTTTCACCTGTCTCATTTCTGGAACAAACACAGCAAATTTGCTCTACTACAGGCAGCTCACAACAGAATCCGAGGTAACATCCATCAGGGAGCAAAAAAGCAGTGGAGAGGAGTCTACTATTGGAAAGCTGGTGTGGCAGAGAGGTAATCTCATCTTTTGGTCCTCTCTGGACCACTAGCTAAGAGTCATGCCACTGTAAGGAAACTTCTCTCCAGGAATTTTGTGGTAGGATCACCAGGAAGATTTCCAGGGGATGAGGGAATAAAAGAGACTGTTACTGCTTCATGGGGCAGGAGATCTTGAAGGCAGGGAGAGGCTGGAAGACAATGTGCCTTATCTTCCCCAGTAGAAGTCAGTCTATTTCACTTTATCTGCTGGAACACCTTTTCCCAACTCTATTGCCACAAGGTTAGTTTATTTTGTTAGTTTATTTTGTTAAGATAGGTGACCTGGCTGGAGATTATTGCTATAACTGGGATATAATATCAAAACACATTTTGTCTGTTGTTTTAAATAGCTGGCTGAAAAGAACAGATGTGTGAGTGACATATTCTCTGTGACAGCAGTGGTGAATCAAAGCCATAAGTGGGGCTGACATGAAAGAAGTAATGGACTTTGAATCAGAGTGGGCATAACTCAGAAGCTTCATGACCCAAAAATTCATGAAAACATTTTCTTTGATTTGTGGAGAAATGGATTTGCTTTCTCACATCTTGCATATTGAATGTCAGATCTGCCAGTGCTGAGTTTTATCTGCTCCCCTATTCATGGAAAACTGTTATAGCTGTATGATGTCAGCATGAAATCATAAGTCAGCTTAGCTGCTCTTATATGTAAAACATTTGAGAAGCTTGTAATAAACCATAAATCCAGTGATTGTCTTGTTTGTTTTGCATGCTGTGAGCAAGTTTATTATTCTCTTTAAAACTTTTTTTTTTTGGTGTACTGTGGTTACAAATAATTTGTATTTCTTTTCATTCAAAACACCACCTGGTATGGTAAAAACAAGCAATACATATATTTCATTTTCTGATAATGTGCCTTTATTTCTGTGGGAGCATTTTTGTTTTGAAAGGGGTAAAAAACCCTCAGTAGCTAATAATATGCTTAGGAGAAAAAAGTCCTTCATAAGGAAATTTTTATTTGATGACTCTTGGCCCTGGATTCTAACCCTCATTTGAGCAATAGGGAGTATAGCATGAGGAAAGGCAAAACTTCACTCTTAAACACTTGTGGCTTAGAAAATATTAAGGTCTTTATTCCCAACAAACATTCCAAATTTATTAAAGTCTGTCCACAGAATAGAATATGAAAGTAGGTGTAGAAAATTTCAGAAGGTCTGTTTTTCATAATCACAGGGCTGGACCTGGTCCACCTTTCTCTATCTCTGCTGTTCCAACCACTACAGACAACTCTGTTCAGTATAGGTACCTTTTTGAAATGTTGCCATTATGTCCTCACACTGAAAGTTATCAAGCATCACTTGTCATCCAGGGTAGTTTATCAGTTGCTACTGATGTAGACAGTGCAAAACTTCCCACAATGATAGCCTTTCTCTCATAGGCTGCATACTCTTAGAAGAACCATGAATGATGTTTCATTATATTCAAAGTAAGTAAGTCCTTCTTCAAAACGACTCATCATATTTCATGTAAAGTTTTTTTAAAATTCCATATTTTGGTAACAGCCCTTAACTGGGAAAGAGGGAGAGTAAGGAATGAGTAAATTATTAAATTATGCTACTCCTCAGACCAGGTATCTTCATTTATATTTGATCAAAAGCAAATGTCCCATTAGTGATACAGCCTTGAAGACTCAAAAAGCTAACATTTTTCCATTGATCAGAATAAATTAATTCCTGTCAGCTAGACAGAGGCAGACATCTCCAATCGCTTGGGTTGACAGTCTTCAGAGTCAAATATCTTTAGCTGAAGGCTGTACAAACCTCAGTATATTCGATGTTGCAGGCTCTTTTATAACTGTGATGTACAAGGCTAAGTTCTTTCTGTCAGACACTCTCATTTAACCTATCTTTGAGCAAAATGTAGATCATTTATATCTCAATATAGTCAAGTACTTTAGATGCTGAAGTATGAATGATAAAAAATGTGCCAGTTTCAGAAATATGGTGAAAGTCGATTCCCATTAGTAAAGTGGAGTCTGGGTATGGAATAAACAATTGCAACAATTGGGAGGTTTGATAGGTGGTGCTTTTATGTGGAAATGTGCTCATATTAACTTTAAAGGAAGTTTTGCCTAAATTTTGCTTTCAAAGACTGATGAGGAAATATATCAACCAAACTTCTATCCCTGGTTACTTGGAGTTCTTCAACAGAGAAATGACATTCTGGAATAGGCTTCCCAGTTGGAGCAATGGTACAAAAGTGGGTTTGGTTGTATGATGGAATCTGATGAATTTCAAAGTGAGGTTATTTATCAAGCTCTTTCTTGCCAATAAAATATGGATCCGTTCCCTATCTTTACCACTGTGTAATATCCCTGAGTTTTGTATTTCTACCTATGAAAGAAATCATAATAATGAGCTATTGCAGGACCTAGTAACACAATTTGACATTTTATTTTGATAAATGAAATAGATGCTAGAAGAGAACACCTCACCATTTATAGTATTTTCAAACACTTTTGGATAAGTGAGAAAGGATATGTTTGAATATTTTCAGTCTTCCTAAGAACTTCACTCTGTGTCATTACTGTGGAGGAGCCAAATTCTAAAATATCCAGACCATTGATTTAATCTTCTCCCAGTATGGAAATTGTCACATAATTTCCTACATAGTGGTTTGGGAGGTTTTGGCAGGGTTTTTATTTCCTCCCTCCCCTCTAAAAAGAAAGGTCATCTAAAGATTGATAAGAGACAATGGATTCCTACTGACCTCCACAGAGTTTGATGACTTCTTGACTATGAGTGATAGAATCCATAAGTTAACTTCTTTTTATGGCTCAAATACAAATGGACAACTAAAAAAAGCAGAACATACGAGTGTACCAGTCAAAGGGGTCCTGAAATAAGTGAAAAAAAACCCCAACCTTTAAAAAAGGTTATAGAGGACAGAACAGCACCTTGTTCATCAACTAGTTAAATTTCATTTGTTCTTTTAAGGGACACTTCAGTAGGCAAGGTCAAGAGCAACACAATGGACTATTTGTTACATGTGAAACAGCCTAGTTTATTAAGAACAGGTTATAGAGTGTTCACAGACAAGAAACATGAAGACAGGCTTATAGTTTCAAAAGAAAAAGTATGTGAATAAAAATTCTATTTCATGTTCTCAGGAGACCCAAAAAACATCATCACAGAGGAAGTAAAAGGGAGATGTTCCAACTCATGTAAAGAGAAAAATTAAATGTCTTAAAACTGATGTAATACAAATTGTTACCTTAGAAATATACAGTCAAAGCTGTTGAATGCTTAATAATGAAGGACCAGTAACTTTCCCCCTAGCACACAGATAAAGGATCTAAGAAATCTAATTGGTTGTAAGATTTATCAGACTGTGTTCTTTTTTTTTTTTTTTTTTTTTTTTTGAGTATTGAGAAAGATTATTATGTAAACAGTTGCATTCTTTTTGACAGTCTGTTTTTGTGGTCAGTTAATTATGATTACTAAGAGTTTGGAAGTAAGATCCAGTAAATAATTTTCATTGCTTTCATAAAGTGCACATTTTGTACTGCAAGATATTTGCAATGTCAGTACTTTTACTAAAAAAATGACAATGATTTCTCGATATTTTGCACAACCCTCTTGTATACTGGCATCATTTCAATTTAAATTCCTAACCTTTTTTATTTTCTGCTCAAAAACTTCACTATCCCTATGGATTTCAGAACATTAAAGAGAACTCTAAAGTACAAGGCATGATGAAAGGGGAACTGGATAGTTTAACACTATAAATTATTTGTGAAATTTGTAAAATCAGTTGCAAGTCTTCCTAGTGTTTGCTTATTTACATTTAAATAAAAAGCTGAGTACATTTCCTCATACAGAGGTTAAAATACTGATCTCTGTATAGTCTTTACTTTCATCTTCATGACTGATAAAACATGCTGTAAAGAAAGTTAACACATTTTCTGCCCTAGTCAGGCTATGCCCCTAAAAGCATATATGAGTATCTTCTTCATTTAATTGCAGTTTATCTGTGTTTATAAGTGAATTATTTTATCTTTTAAAAATATCCCTATAGATTGAAATCTTGCAACTTAATCAAGTGTTCCTTTCTGCAGGACACATATGGAAGGCAACTGATCATGCTGGCCATGACTGTCTGGCTGAAGAAATATGTTCTGGGTTGCAGTTCTTGAATGTGGTGATCACAGACTGAAGCAGGAAACCGTATTACACTCACAGTACTGACAGCAGAGCACCAGGTGTAAGTAAATTATCTGAATTCACCAGTGTGAATTTGTGAAACAGCTTATAGACAGACAAAATCCTTGAGTCTAATTCAGCCAGTATCAACATATGTATTTAACTTGAAACATGGGAACAGTCCACTTAGTGTCATCACATTGAAGCACAGTTTGAAAATATTTGCATTTATCCTCTTTCAGCTGTGATGGTTAGGCAGGGGATTCTCACCTGAGCCAGATGCCTTGTGGCCTGACAGTACTCCTTTGCCAGGAAGTACCTTTTATTCTGATCAATCAGTGTTATTTTTCCGTGTAGGTACTGCCTCTGCAGCATAGCTCTTTGCAGAGTACATATTAAGTCTATAACTACATGTGACTGGACCCTTTGTTCTGAACTGCAAAATGAAAAGGACCTAGGGATTAAGTGACTTTGCTCTCCACAGAACAGCCTCAGCAGGAAAAAGTGCCTCCTAGGGAAGCCTTCTACACTATCAATCTGTTATTGGCAGGAGGAGTAATACTAATCAGCTTATTCTACACCCTCTTACATGAAATTCCCAGTTTACTGTTGCCAGTCACGTTCCAAACCAAAATAAGTTCCACCCAGTTTAAATGTGTGCTTATACACAGACATATCTGGATTATTAAATGTGGCATCATTAAATTCTCTCTGGATGGGTAATTAACAGCATGAAGGAAATTAAGCAGAGACACGCTGTATCTAATTTGAGTTACTGTACACTAGTTCCTTAGTGCATACCTCCAGAAATTGGCATGATGGAATGTAGAATTAATTTTTCTTAATAAGGAAAATTAGTGGCAATGTCACAGAAGCTCACTGGAAGCTCATACCATGAAATTACTGCAGACGTTTGATACATTAGCATGCATTTTGATACCCACATTGCATTTGATAAACAGAATCTATGTACACTTTAAGGTGAAAAGCTTATTGCTCCTCTTTTTCCAGACTGTTATTATATAAAAGGCAAATTCTTATTATGCATTTTAGTTACATGATATATGTTTTGTTAATGTGTTCAGTGTCTTAACAACTAGACTTGTGACAGCATCATCAGCAGGCTGCAATATAAGCTTTTGGGATGTGTGTTGCAGATGTGTAAACATCTGAAACACTGTTCTAGAGAATGAATATCTATGATAGGCCAAATGTAGGACACTCAGTGTAGCAGTGTGAGGATGTAAATCTGTGCCTCTTTTAGCCAAGCACATTTCAAATTTCTGACAGAGAAAAGAAAATGTGTCTCCATAATTCACATTGCTTCTGCTTCTGTGACAGGAAAAGGCAAGACACTTTGGATTCTTTCCCCACAGTGTAGTCAGAGGAGTTTGCATTCACTTCTGCCAGTGTACAGTCTTGGAACAAAAGTGCTTCTGTTGACACCTTCTCTACAGCAACAGCAAAATGGGACAGTCAAGTGTGGTTGCCTAACACACAATTTTTGCTCTTGGGGCAGTCTGATAGCTTCCGTAAATGGATGAGCCACAAAAGTTCCTCTTTCAGTGGTTGCTTTACATGGCAGATAACTACTATGAATTAACTGATTTGTGTCAAAAATGTAGTGTAAACAGAGCACTTTCAGTGCACTGTTCAGCTAAGTGCACTAGGTCAGTCAGATGAGGTCAGCTGCATGGGGTAGGGTACAGATCTGACCTTACCTTGGTGCTTCACAGGAAACAGACAACATATTTGTCTACTGTTAGGATTGTTGAGTGAGATAATAGCTGTTTTGTTATCTAGTTATAGAAAAACAATAACTTTGAGCCAGTTCAGAGAAATCCTTTACAAATACACTCTCAGAGGAATTTGCTGGTAGAAACATTTACTGCAAAAGTGCTTTTTAAGCAAATACAAGAAGTGTTCATTGAAAAAAAGAAACACTGGGAAATATAGTTCATAATCCTGAGAGCTCTTACTAGAAACCTGTGTCTAAGTACTACTTCCCATAACTGAAAGTCATGAGATCTGTCTGTCCTATTAATGAGGGTATCTCACTTTCCAAGTATTCTAAGGGAGCAGCTCTCACCTGTTTCAAGTTTAATCATTATTCTTAGAAATTATAATTTAGGAAAAAAAATTTAACAATTCATTGAGCTAAGGCAACTATAAATTGAGGTGAGAAATAAAAGGTTTCACTCAAATGTGACAGAAACAGCAACACTCTAGAAGTTCTTTTCTCTAGAAAACTTGTCATGATTATTTTGTCCATCTGCAGTTCATTTATCTCAGTCTTTAAATTTATTTATTTTTTAATTAGCTTAGTGTCAAAAAACCTCTTTTGTGAACCAGAACCCCATTCTCTAAGTCCATGTATAAAAGCATTAGAAATCATAAAATTGTGTGATATGTATGATAAAGTCACTTTTCTCAGTCTTGCTTCCGATGGTGTAATAGCCTACAAAGGTAGTCTATAGAGCCTATGCACAGAAAGCTATTGTGCTTGTATGCAACATTGAAAGTCACACAGCACTGCTCCTTGGTTTTGTAAGACTCCAAAACTTCTTGTTTTAGTCTTCTCCCACTTGCGCTAAGCATCCAGAGGTTCAGGGAGTAGTGGCTATGAATAAGGAATCACGTTTATCCTCTAAGCTTCTTCTTAAAGTATTGTGGATCAAGACTCAACCCCACCTTTCAGCTGGAGACACATCTATCAGATTGTTTCTATCTGCCTTTTTCTTTAAGCACAACAGCTGGCCTGAGCTTAAGATATTAAAACTTCATATCTTGACCCACTTTTCTTCCCTTTTCAGGAGACAGGAAGTCATTACAAACCCTATTTTTCATAGACCTGCTTTCTCAGGCTAACTGCAACACCATAAGAACAGACAAGGGAAGTCTCTCTATAAATCAGGAGGCAAAAAAATTATTAAAAATTGTTTTTATTTAACTTCTAGTTCAGTCA
>JAAGNO010016347.1:0-17690 GCA_033439905.1 Ceryle rudis | reverse complement strand
TGCCCTGCAGCCACCCCAGGGGCAGGACACTCTGTGGCGCCCACCCCAGAGCCTGGAGGTCTCTGCCTGGCCCAGGCCACGCAGGGCAGCAGCTGCTGCAGTTGTCACCACCCCAGCAGCTCTCGCTGCCCACTTCACATGCTGAGCCTGCTGCACAGAACTGCTGAGCCAGTGCAGACATTGGTGTTGAGCCTGGGGGGCTGTTCCAAGTCACATCTGATTGTGCAAGAGGCGCAAGAGGCTCTGACTAATGAAACGACCGTGGCCATGGCTGGGCTAACAGTGCTGGACACGCTCGTGTCCAGTCTCGTGGATCAGATCATTTCAGCAATGCCCGCTCATGTTGGGTGGCCAGGTTTTGGTACCAGGGGGCTGTAGAGGGGGCTTCTGTGAAGAGACACCATGATCTGCCCCCATGCTGGGCAGAGACAGCTCCACCCACCTCCAAGACGGACCTGCCACTGGCCAAGGCCAAGCTCATCAACAACAGCAGTAACACCTCTGCGATAACGCGTTTAAGAAGGGGGGGAAGTGCTGCACAACAGCAGAGAGGAGAGAAGATGTGTGAGAAAGAGCCACGCAGACACCAAGGGCAGGGAAGAAGGAGGAGGTAGAAAAAGTCAGGGAAGAGGGGGGGGTCGAGGGAAAGGTGGTTTTAGATTTGTTTTTATTTGTCATTGTCCTGCTGTTTCACCGGCAATAATTTAATTTCCCCACGTGGAGTCTGTTTTGCCTGTGTTAGTAACTGGTAAGGGATCTCCCTGTCCCTCTCTTGACCCACAAGCTTTCTGTTGTGTTTTTCCCCTGTCCTGTTGATGGAAGGGGAGCAACAGAGCAGCTTGGTGGGCATCTGGCCAAGGCGACTCCGCCAGCACTGTAACCACAGCAAGGATCAGTGCTGGTGTTGGCCAGAGTGTAGGTTCTGCTGCTAAGCCACCAAGCAGTGCGCTCCAGAATGCCCCCAGCCACTGCCACGAAGGTGCAAACACTCCCACCGCATCAGGCCGCACAGCACTTCTGTTTAGAGCTCTGGACCTTGCTAGCATCTAATTAACACACGGATTTTGCAATTTATGGCACAGCAAGACTGCAGCACGAGGCACAACCCGGCATTAACTCTCAGCCCAGCTGTCCGAACAGCCCAGCCCCAGCTTGCACTGGAAAGAGCTGTGAGCAAGAGCAGCTAAAGGCCGGCAGCGTCCGCAGCCATCCCGTGCAGCCGCCTCCGACAGCAGCAGCCTGGGAGGGAACTGTTTCTAACACCTTCCTCACCACGGGTTTTTAGATGTTTGCAGCGCTTTCTTCAGGTGGAAAGGGCAGAGCTTCTCCCGCGAGGCCAGCAAGACAGGTTTGGGCAGCTCAGGTTGCCTGAGTCGCGTGTAGAGTAAGGTGGAAAAGTGAACTTAACGGAAACTTGCAGCAGTGAATTGTCTGCCACAGTTTAACGGCAGCGCTCTGCTCGTTCTGCCTCAGCCCACCCCAGGGACACCAGTTACCCAGGCACGTTAATAACAGCTCCCGTCCCTGTCTCTCTCTCTGTGCCCCTCCTTTCACATTCTCTGTATTTTATGCAAAGCTCTTCAAGACTTATGTCATCAAGGTAGATTTTACCACCCCCCAGTTTCGGTAATGACACGACAGATCGGATACACAACTTCAGCTGATGGAGCCAAAATGCGAGTATGTGGTGTCCCCCGGGTCCGCAGTGTCCCCTGGGTCTGTGGATACAGCACTGGCCTGCGATGGCAGCAGCGCTGCAGGCGCCTCAGGTGAAAGGTTTCCTGTCACATCACTCTGAACCAAAATGCTTCAAAGACAGAGCACAAGACACTTACTACTGGTGAAGACTTTATACTCAAGTTTATTAAAAACATATTAGCCTGGATTTTGCCAAAACAACTTATACAGAAGTACTCCACACTGAGAGAAAGGAGGCAGCTCTGCCGGCTGTCTGGAGTATTTCACAGGATGCAGCGAGACGCGGTAAGCGCCTGCTAGAGGTACACACAGCTGTGTATCCCATCTCACGGTGTCCTAAACACACTCACCACAACTTCTCAGCTAAGAAGGTACCAAGAAACAACGTTCTGCTTCTTGCCCATTAATCCCTTCCCCTGCTAGGCACTGCCAGAAAGCCCAGCTAATGCCACCACACCCCAGAAGAGATGAAGAGTGCAGGAGCCTGAGGGCAGTGTTTTGTGATCAGCACACGATGACAGAAGTACTCAATGAGCTCATGTCCACAGCCTGCAGGTAGCTGAGGGACCTCCATTTCCAGCCCTCCTCCATAAATAGACCAGGCTGGCTGCTGTCACCATCAATCTGTCCTTCCACAGCGGTGGCAGCCTACCCAGCCTGTGATTTATCTTCCCGTGCTGTCTTATTTAACAGCATTTCCCCCTGCAAACACACTCCCACTCTGCCACTCCAGTGAACGCATTCCTCGGGTGTTCAGTTTAGAGCTCAGTGGCCAGGGTAAGTGCACAGCCCTGCCTCCAGGCCACCAGCCGCGTGTCCAGCCCCCACACCACCAGCAGCCTGGCAGAGTGCAGCTGGTGGTGGGCTCTGAGGACAGCTGTGCTGGACTCCAACAGACAGCACGACTTTACTTCTGCATAAAGAAAAAGCGTTATAAAAAAAACCCAAACCCACCCCAACACACAAAAGCTTTCCTTTGAGAAACAGTCTGGCTCAGCCCAACACTGACACCCCAGAGCTGGTGACAGGGAAAGTGCCCGTAAATTAATGTCCTGTGCTACAGATTTCATCTTGTGCCAATCTTCCCTGAGGGAGATGTTCTTCATCCTTAGGCAGAGGGATGCATCCGGCTGTGCGCTGGGCCTCAGACTCTTTGGGAGCTCATCACGGACTGGCCAGAGGACTCGTTGCATGTCCACTCTCCTCAGGGAATGTCCTTCCTCCCTGCAGCCAGGCTGGAGCGTTTCAAGGATGCAGAGATGACAACACACCCAGGCACTGCTTCAGCTGTCCCTGCTCACCACCACTTCTTGCTCAGCTTTGTGGAAAGTCTTCCTGTCCAAGAAGCTCATCACCAAGTCCTCCCATCTTCTTAGCCCCGCGCTGAGCGAGGCCCAGCGGTATCACTACGCAAAGGACTTAACCATGCTTACCATGTGATCAACTCCACACGCAACATCCATCACCTCACCGGGTACCGTCACCTGCGTCAGACACACGAGTGGATTGTTGCTCAAAGCTGGTACTTTGCACCTGATTATTTCCTATTTCTCACCCTCCTGCTGCTTAACACGCCAGTTGGTTTCACAGGGACTTGTACCAATGGAAGTGCCATCTTGAAAACCCAGAGGCAGCACCAGACGTGCTCATGCAGTTAGCTGTGAAATACTCCCCTTCTCCCTTCACAGGAGTGCATGAGCCTTTGGAAGGACGGCAAGAGAGGGCTCACAGGCAGACGGGGAGGAGACTGTAGCCTCAGCCCATCTGTTCAGCAGCCGAAGCAACGCAACTGAACAGAGAGTCACCCAGACAGGAGGAAGAGGATCTGCCCAAGCAGTGAGGATTTGCCTCTTCTCTCATCGGCAAGGACTGGGATGAGGCAAAAGCTGAACTCAGCCTACGGCAGTTCTTGCTTTGGTGCCAAGCAGACCCAGCTCTCTCACCAGTGCAGCTACAGCTCCTCCACTTAAAGCTGACTGCAAGGAAAGCAGGGGCTACAAACGCCAGTTCTCCCCCAGAGCTGAGAGGAGAGCTGGCTGGTCCTAGGGCAGGAGCTCACAGCCAGTATCCTGCTGACTGCCCTTGCTTTGGTACCTCACCGCAGCAGTGCCAGACAGGAGCTGGCTGCTGGAGGGAGCAGAACCCTCCAGTCCACACTTAGGGAAACCTGGAGGTGCCATGCTTGGTGAATTCAGAAACTCCACTCAGCCACAGCCATGTGATTTTAGGCAAATGCTCCAGAGCTGCTCTTTTTTTGTTCATTCTCGAAAGGAGACAGCATGCTAAAGAAACACATCCGCTGCAAGTTCAGGCACACGGAAAGGGATTCCAGGGTGGTCCAACTGATTACCTCCCTCCTCTCCTACTTGGCCCTCATGGAGCCTGGAAACATCTGGTAGGCTGAGTGCTGAACTCCAGAGCCAAAGACTCTTCTACACCCACAGAGTCTGGCTCTCAGAGCCATCCGAGAGAAGGGAGTGGATCTGGAAGTGTTGTGAAACAGCTACGAAAACAGTTCCATGGCTAAAGAACTCCTCCTGCATCTACCCAGGCAGTCCAGTGACCCACCACCACTGCTGCTTGACTTGCAGGAGGAGCAGGGGAAGGAAGCCCACTGCTACACGGACCTGCTGCCGCTATCGTCTGACCACCATGACCAAACGGTTCACATGATTTAGATGTGTTACGCAAGTTTCTGGGGTCACAGACGACCAATACTGGTGGTTTTCTTTGCAGCACATACAAAAGCAAAGTGCAGGTTAGAAAGGGAGGGAAGAGGCAGTAAGGGGTAGCAGATAGACGACAGGACAGGAGGGAGATAAGAACTGTTCAGATGTGATAGCACAGCACCAGACGTGGCTTTGGGATTTGGAATCGATACTGAAATAGGCTCTGCAAGGACCTCTGGAAAACAAAGCCGTTCTACAGTCATCTCAGGCTTCCACTTCTTTCAAAAGGACTCAACAAAACTACACAGCAGATGATGTTTCTTTCCCTCAGGATAACAAACACTAGCTAAAGAATACAGTTTTGGCCTTAATATCACCATCCTTACCCTCCACGGGAAGTACTGGTCTTCCATCCTTCCAGTTCCCAGACACCCTCTTAGATTCTTGCCCCATACAAACAGTTCTCCTCTGTCTATACAGGGGGGGAAAAAAAAAATAAAATAGGGCAGAGTCATTAAAAAGGAAGAAATCTACTCGTTACACTGGCAAGTGTGGCTACAGTGCTTCTGGGAGTATAAGGGGTTGTATGTGCAGCATGAAAGCCATCGAGTTGAGTTCCAAGTACAATAAAAGTACTTGTGCTTGGGGAAAATGATGCCTAATGAGCAGGACAAGCTGCAAGTTCTGGGCACAAGTCTTTGCTTTCCCCTCTTACAGCTCTGGGTTTGGAATTTTATTTGAAGAAAATGCACAGCAGAAGAGATCCCAGGGAATCATTTGTGGTGAAGCGAATCGCTGTGCTGGAAGTCAGACAATTACAGCTGACCCACATCAGCTATCGGCAGGGCACAGCGCGTAAGCGAGGCGGTGCAATCTGTCCCGGCCCCTCGACTGGGGACTGGGTATTCAACCACCTGACAGAAGTAGCCTCCTAATGACAACGAGGGAAAAGAAAAAACTTGTGTTCAGCAGAGCTGGACAGTTCTGTGGTCCTCAGCAAAAGATGTAAATCTTGGAAGTGTTCAGATCAGCCCTGCAGCAGAGACAACCAAAACACCATCGATAACTTAAGTACCGCTTAATTGGAACACAGTTTCCAACGCTCCCTGAATACCAGGGGGAGACCAGTTATGAGCACCCTGTAACCAGACTGATGGTGTCACACATATCATCTCCTCAGGAAGGGCCAAGCACGTTGGCACCTGGTGCTTTTCGTCTGTAAGCTATTGCTTTCACTACCAAGTACACGGGTTTTCTGTGCTGCTGCCCTCTGCTGCCCATTGTTAAACGACTTTCAAATCCAAAACTTCCTTTAAAGGCTGGTATCAAGCAGAGGGTGTGCACCCAGAGTATCATCACACCCTTTGCGGAGGTCTTCCCACCTCAGATTGCTGACTCGGTCAGAAGAGCCAGGAAACCCTGACATCCAGCTCTGATTTGGACTCCGTTTCAGTTTGTTCATTGATCACATAAATTCCTATTGCTTCTCAAGTGCAACTGATTGACTTATTTAGTAGAAGGGGATGAAAAAACCTTGCCAGGTTTTCCTGTTTGAGACAAATGTTTTGTTTGCTTTAGAAGAATACCACTTTCTTAATTAAAGCACAAGTTAATGCAGTACCTATGTTAGAACCCACGCTGGCACCTGTGAATGTGCTGCCCACCCCTCCTGTTGCATTCCAGTGTGCCTGAAGTTTCAAGAAAGATGGGTGTTGTGGGGTTGGCTTTTTTCCCTTTAACTGCCAGTAATAACACAATGCGACTTCTGTGTGACAGCAGGACTAGAAACTTACTTGTAAGTGCCGCGAAGTGGCTGAGTCCGCAGCGAACGTGAGCAACACGGGTGTCTGGACTGAAGTCTGACCAGCCAAAAAGGCTGGGTGGGATCATCTCTGGCACTGCTGTCTCTATTAGGTTTGGTCCTTTCCCAAGAATTCCATATCCCCAGACAAAAACATTTCCTTCTTCTGTATTACAATGAGAACACATTCTGTAAGAAAGTCTGTGCTTGTGAAACTCATGCCATGCCTGAGATAATCACATCCAAAGGGCTATTTTCCTTTCTCCCAGAGCAGTCTAGCACCTTTAGACTACTGAAAATTTGCAAACAATGCATTCCCATCCAAATGCCTTCATTTTCTTCCTAAGTTATACAAGCAGATCAAGCTTCACAGGCCAAACTTTCCTGGAGACACGATGCCAACACCGTGTGGGCTGGATAAAATACTTCAGCCTACTGACTGATGGGACAGAGGTTGAGTGTTTTATTATCATCACTTTTTCCTTTCAGGATGGCCAAACCAGCAGTAGGCTCGTCGCTCTGCCTGGCATGCTGCCTTAAACTGCGTGCCTGGGAAGGGCAGCAGTTGGACAGCGTAAGCTGTCTGCTGGCTCTGCTCCCTTCACGTCAGAAGCTCAAATGTCTTGTCATCACAACCACTGCATCGTGTACCTGAGCGTCTTGCTTGAGATGACCTTTCATAAAAGTAGGACAATCCTTTCCCTCATTCCTCTACTCAGTGACTCTCAAGCTGGGCTCCCCTGTAATCCAAAACACCATTCACTAAGAAGCCTGCTGCAGAGTTTCACTGTTCTCAGACCTCTCTACTTCCCAGCCTAGTTATCAAGATTTATTTACACGTCAGATTTATATGGACACTGAAGGGCTCTTTTCCTCAGGAGCTGCCTTACTTCCTCCCTATATCTGTCTTCATTCTCAGCCACACACAGTCTGTGTGATCAGCAAACGAGATCAGAACCGCAAGCAGCACCCAGGCCCCTGTTCCAGTTTGCAGAAGCGCTCACAAAGCACATGCTGGGTGCAATGCTCTGCGGCGGGTGAAAGGAACTCCCTGCGTACATTCTTACGCCACTGGTTTCCCAGTCTCCCAGCTTTCCTTGTAACAGACAGTACTTGCCTGTTTCCAGTGAACAAGGTGCTTGCTCCACGGTGTCACAACCCACCTACCCCACAGCCCTGTGCTAAAGAGGACGATGGTAAAGCAAACTCACCCGTTAGCACAACGTTGCCAGTCCCTCCACACGCTGCCTCCTTGATCTTCCCAATCTTGAACGGCAAATGCCTGGGAACATTCACCTGTTGGAGGTTGCAAGGGAGTTGTGAGAGACAAGGTAAACCGTAAACAGGACACACATTTTTAACTTGTTCTCTAGTTCTGGTTACATGCGCTGAACGCCCGATGGAGACAACCTTTACTGCCCGAATAAATGAATGAATGCAAGTCTCAAGATGAAAAAAAACTACATGAAATTCATTCGAGCTGAGAGCGGACAAAATGGAAAAGTTACCCACTGGAAAACCTACATGCATGGCAGCAAAGCCAGGAGTGCTTAACAGCTGCTCATAAGTCAGTAAGTGAGCACATCTGCAAGTTTCCACAATGGACGAGACCACTAAAATTTGGTCTGCAGTGACATGTTTGAACATACCAGGGGAAAAAAAGTCAACTGAAGAAAATCACTCTTGTTTGGTACAGTTGAACACAACAGAAACCTGCAGACCTGGCACACATAAACAGTGACCTCGGTTTTCACAGCTAATACCCAGCTCTGCTATTCCACAACGTGGACTTTATCTGTCTTGTGCCTCAAACTCCTGCGTTGACAAACACACCCTTCATCCACTGCAGACCCCCTTGGCCTCCCCTCAAGCATCCAGCCAGGGAACTACTACACTATTCACCTGGTCATTGTCTTCGGGCCTTACGGGTCTCGGTAATTAGCTAGCCCCACAGTAAGGATACATCAGGAGAGGCACAGGGAAACGGAGGTACGTATTTTACTACAGCTGTACTAATGCAGCCGTGTGCTCTCAGCCTTCTGCTAAGAGGAGCTTGGGTATTAATTCCTCAACTCCATTTCCTACACTAACTGTAAGAGGAGACCATCTGCCTGATCACCTCAGTACCACAACACGCTTCGGTATCAAGACAGCACTGTATTTTTGCCCCACATTAAGTGTGTCCCAAACAACTTTTATCTGTGAGACACTGGGATTTGTTTAGGACTCGGCTGAAAAATTGAGGGTGGATTGGAAGAGACTTCCAAGAGCCATCTGGACAAGCACCATGGTCAAAGCAGGACCACTTGAAATTCTAGATGAGCCAGCCACGACCAGTTCCTGCACGGAAACCGGTGCAAGCACTCGAGCTGGATCTCAGTTTGGTGCAAAGTCCGTGGGATGAGGTAAAGAAGACATGGGGTGTACTCTTCCTTTTTAACAGCAAAACAAACTGGGCTGAAGTGACACACGCCTTTGCCTATCAATAGCAGGAAACATACTGCCCTAAAGCTGTACAAACACTTCAGACAGATTGAGTTTGTCAGCACGGGTAAAACCAGCCTGCTAGTGGTGGTAGTTTATATTGATCTATCCTACTGTCAAAAGGACCCAGAGCAGGGAGAAGTGTGTAATTTTTAACTCTGTGAGCAGCAGCTGAACTGACGCTGTAAAAACACCCCCCCAGGCCCACTGACCTGTGTGGTTTCTGTGACACATGCCAACTGCAAGTATTCTGAATTTCCCCAACCAAAGACGTCTCCTTCATCTGAAACAGCCAGACAACAGTCCCCATAGGAAGAGACCTGGATAATGTTTACTCCAGCAATGTCACCACGTAGCTTAGTAGGAACACTGGTGATGTCATAGTGTCCTAGACCTGAAGGGGAAAAAAGCAGAGAGATGATGAAGAATTATTTTCCAGACATATTTTTAATGCCTACATAGGTCCATTTTTCCATGTTATAACCCAATCACCCTTCCTCCAAAAAGAAATCTTTCTGTTTGCATCTCTTAACTACCAGCTTCAGTGGACCAGCAGCCATAAACCCCAGTTCTGCTAGCCAAAGTTACCTCTCTGGAGTACAAAACAACTTTATCCAATCACACCTGGAAAACAGTCTCATCTCTCCTGTCTGCACGGACCAAAGGGTTTGAGAGGGCAGTAACCAAGCTAGGCAGGTATCCCCACTGAGATGAAGTTTCACAAACTGGCTGCATCCTGTATTCTGCAGGGAGAGCCATGAGTGACAGCACACTGATCAGCTTAGACAACAGCAGGTGAAGTGGCAAAAGAGGCTAAGAAGCAAATACTTTACATGACAAAGAGCTGACTGGAACAGAGGCCAGAACATAGATGACAGAAACAAGACTGGCCACAGGATGTCTGCACAAGAGAACTGTGGAAAGAACCCAGCCTCAGGAGCAGCAGAAGGGCCCAAGAGCAGGAAGGACTGTGAGGAAGTTCTTTGACAGCAGAAGCCACCAGAATAAGGGCCTGTCCAAAGACCCCATGCTAAGACAGCAGCAGCTGCCACAGGTCTCTGTCAGTTCAAAAGGAGCAAGAAACAAAACGGATGCAGAAATGAGAACAGGGAAAGCAAAGACTGCAAAGAACTGGGGAGCTCACCTTCCCATGCCACTTCCACATCCCCTCCCAAGCTTTAAACAGGAGACACATTCTCCTCAGATTGCACACTTGGACTGCCAGCGTGGCATCCTAAAACTCCACTGAAAATGAACTGGTTTGTCTCAGTTTGGTTACACAAGAGTATTGAGAACATCTGCACACAGCTGGAAACATACCAGCCCCTTCCTGTCCACACATGCATGACAAATGCACATCACAAGCTCTGTCCTAGGAAAGCTTGCTCTGTTCATCAGCCCACTGAAACGCAAGCTAAGCTGAGCTCCTACCTGTTTGTCCATCGGCTCCCCATCCACACGCATAGACCGTGCCATTCTTGGTTCTAAACAGACTGTGGTCCTGCCCACACATAACCTGCACACAGACAAAGTCAGAGCTGGTCAGGAAAGGTTGCGTGTTCACAATCGATTAACAAAGCGTTACTGGCACACAAATTGAGCAATGAACCTCTATAATGCCCACCAGCTCAGATTTTGATTTTTCTCTCCCAATCAAACAGCTCTACAGACAGGGAAGGCCAAGAACAGCAGGATACAGCACAGAAAACAACCGAATTGTCTTTGTGGAAAGCAGTGCTGCAGCTGATTTGTTCTGAGAACCAAAACAAGGCCTAATTAACACAACGCTCAATTCAGCAGGACAAAACCGTGAAACAGCAAAGGGTAAATAAGAGACCTCCCTTCCCAGAGTGCTACCACATGGCTCTCAATGCCAGCTGCAAACTGCTATTGATTCCTTGCCATGCAAGAGCTCTAGGAACACATCTGTTCCCAAATGGACATTTATGTTGAACGAGCAATCCTGTCTGCCACGAATCAAAGCCAAGATCTTCAAAAGCAGATATTAAAAATTAGCCAGAGATTAAAAGGGTTTAATCCACAAGTTAAGAGAGCGACTACTGAGAATATTAAGCACACGACTGCTGTCATCCAAGTACAAACAGGTACCAATTATTCAACTCCCTCGAAAAAAACAAAATCCTGACAAATCCAAACAGAAGTTTACAAGCATAAGACAAAACATCATTAGGCTGTAGCACAGCTCATGCTCATCATGTGGACACAAACAAACGACCCTTGTCTTCTAGGATGCTGCACGGAATAGGAGCAATGTCTGTCTGCAGAGAACTGCTACAGTGGCACAGACACACCAGAGAACTGCTCCTGGGCCTGGGGATACTGCAGCAGTGTGCAGGCTGCTCTGCAGTCCCTGGCTCTCCCAGCAGCCTGCCCCGGGGGAACGCTGGCTAGTCTGAGTGGAGGATCCCACAGCTCACTTCCGACACGGGGAAAATTCCAAATAAAATAGTTCCCAAGTGATAGAAACATGACGAAGGGGAACAAGAGCAAGAAATGAAGACCGATCATAGTGAAAATGTTAAACAGCACCAGACCCAGTACTGACCCCTGGGATCCAGCACTAGTTACTGGCATTCAGCTAGTCTTCACACCAGTCATTACCACCCTCTGAGCTCAGCTCTTCAGTCAGTTTTCAATCCACCTTCATAATTCAGTTCAGATGATCTTCTTACCTGGACAACTCTGCTGTCAAACTCCTTCAGCTGATGAATGAGATGGCTTTCACTGGACACCACCAACCAGCCACCAAAAAGAGAAAAGGCAACACAGAGGATTTTTCAGAGGGCTACAGTGGAGAGACATGAAGGTAGACCTGCCTTCACTGAAAGCCACTTTGCTACTGCAAGAAGATTTTCACATTTCTCTGAGGTATTCATAGTTCCACTGTAAAATTACTGCACAAAGAAGGAAATTAATTTTGCGTTCTCTTATTTAAGACATTAAGAGCTGTCGCTTTTTCAGTATAACCTCTCATGGGAATTGGGGGTAGGAGCAAACCTCAAACACATTCCCTAGTCTAGAATGGGCACAGACACCAGGTAATACTGCAGTACCTATACAGATGCTACACTTAACTAGAAATTAACCAGACAGCCCAGACACAAAGAGTGTAGCCTTACCACACATGTCATTCTTTCATAAAAGAGGAATTCTGAACAATCCAGTAACTGCCAGTATCAAGGTGAAAAAAAGCTAACTAAATTACAGCTGTTTTGTTAAACTCTATAGGCTAAGTCTTGCGGAGCACAGACAGAGCACCAAGCAAGATCTCTCCCAGGCCCTGCCAAGGAATCAGTAACTTTCAACATATTGCCACTACTCACTCACATCACTACTATCTTACAGAGCATTTTGAGCTTTGTGTGGCCCACAAAAAGCCTGTTAAAGGAAAAGCTCTAAAGATTCAAAGGCAGTCACAGCAAAGATATTCAACAAAAGGATGCCTCTTTCATCATTAAATGGCGTTTCTCACACCCTCAGAAAGAACACTTGCACTCCGAGAGGCCCAAGGGAGAAAGACCCGACGACTAACACCAATTACCTCAAGCAATTTATGAAGGTTTAGTTTTCTCACTATGCCCTGTGAAAACTGTCACGTGCTGAAATCTGTCTTTTGTGAGCGTGGTCAGAAGGGTGCAAGTGACAGCCTGGTTTTAAACCAGGCCATTTATATGACGCCTGCAGCATAAAAACCTGTTCTCAGACTCCTTCATCTTAAATGGCAGCCTTGTATTACCAGGCTTTTCCCACCTCCAGGCTTTTCTGTAGGGTGGTTTTCATGCAATTACGTTTTTAACGTTAAGGAAGTTCAGGATGTTTAGATTCTCACCTGTAAATTTCATCTTCAACAATCTTTCGGCCACACTGTCCATAAGAATTGTTCCCCATTGTGAAAACTGAAAAACAATGGTAAAACGTCCTAGCTTTAGTACTGTCCAATGCCCCAAAAGCATCTTTTTGGGTACACAAAATATTTTCATACGGTCCTTGGTGCAAAAGGAGAAACACTGTGCTGTAAAAATTGGCATAAGCTTTCTTCAAACCAAGTCCACTTAAATTCAAGTGACTGAATCAATTTTTGTCAACAATATCCCAGCGATATTGTTGCAGCACAGCAGCGGTACCTGGAGCCCACTGGCAGGTTTTCAGTAATTGCAGAGTTCATCCTGCCGTTGCCAAGGAGACTCAGAAATAGATCAGTGCTCCCACAGGAGCGTTAAATCAACAGCCAACCAGCTCACCCACTGATAAGCAGCACCGGATCGCTCAGCGCAGCACAGAAGCTGCTGCACCAGAGAATTCTCAGGGACGTGGCGAGTCAATTCACAAATGGGATCTTCTGTATAAAGGTCTATTAATTAATCACTTCTATAAATGTAGCACTTTGGGGCTTCAGGGGGAAAGTAACACAGGAGTATTGGCACAGCTATCCAAAGCTGAATTCAAAAACACGACTGACTGAACAAGACAAACAGGCTACACTTCAGCAAGGCCTGGGGCTAGATAAACAAACCATAATTTGCAACACTTGTAGTGAGAAAGCTT
Source organism: Ceryle rudis (assembly GCA_033439905.1). Lineage (NCBI taxonomy): Eukaryota > Metazoa > Chordata > Aves > Coraciiformes > Cerylidae > Ceryle > Ceryle rudis. The sequence continues at coordinate 4,472 of JAAGNO010016347.1, read as the reverse complement.
CCAACACATTTACAGCTTGAGCCAAGCAGAGCTCAGCACAGTTATCAGCTCAGGGCACTCCCTCTGGGGAGCAATCTCTAAAAGGCCAGCAGCTCCCTGCATCGCACTGACAGTGCAGACAGCCCATCTGGGTCTAGCTCTGTAGGACAGAAGACAATCTTGTTGAGAGCTTTTAATAAAAGCACAGTCAGGCATCTCTTGGCAGCAGCACAAGTGATACTGTACCTCCTTCACTGTCCGTCAGGATCAGGGAATGGGCTCTCCCACAGGACACCTGCAAGACTCGAGTCTGCTGTGGCTTCTCCAGTGGTAATGGAATTGGAGATGGTTCCAAGACATATTCATAACCCTTCACTTAAGGAAGAGAGAGAAATTTTGTAAGTCAGTAGCTTCCACAAAGCAAATTCCTCATACATTTACCAATCCTGTTGTACACACACACACGCGGTCACTTCTATTCCATTAGAAAAGCAGCTATATTTTTAAAAGCCAAGATACTAACCAAAGTAAAAGGCTGAGTGGGATTCACTGGGGTGGGGAAGAAGTTAAAAACCCTAGGGATGGTTGAAACCTGTAATCCTGTCTAATCACCCCCCCTCCCGTACCTACAGGCTCAACGTCATAAGGCTCCAGCAGCCAAAACTGAGAAACTGAGGCATTCAGCCAGATGTTCAACCCCCTCAGAGAATAAGGCTGGATTACTAAAGAGCTTAACACCAAACACAAACTAAGCACTCTGTGCGACTGGGGATATGGCAAACAAGGTACAATAGCAGCATCACAAAAGGTATGGAAGGTGAACAGAAAAAAACCCCTCTTTGGGCTACATATGTAAAGAACAGAAGATTAAAGGCCCTTTCAGAAAAAAAAAAGAATGCAAGAGACTTTAGCTAGCCTGGCTCTGTAAGGGATAAGAGATCTAACGGTTATAAAAGAAAATGACAGGCTGTACTAGAAAGTGAAGACTTAGTAACCTGAAGAATATGTAATCAGGTTCTGTCAACTGGGAAGACAAAAAAAGGGGGGGGAAGAACAGTAAAACTTAAATCAGTACTAGAGAAAAGGTTAAGGGGAGATAAAAAGCTTTGATGATATCAAAGAAAGCCACAGTAACAAGTGAAATCAAAGCCTGAGGACCCAAAGCAGTATTCCACTCACACATCACAGTGCTTTGACGAGTTCTCACTGCCCTCCAAAAAATAACCAAACCCCAAACAAACAGAAAATCTACGCATAGCCTTTTACAGTAAGACATTACTTGATGCGAGGACGGGCTGCTTGCAAAGGGCAGGAGCCTGCCACGCAATAGAGCAGGAACTGAAAGGCAGTGAACTTCGTGCCTGTCTGAAGAGAAGGGGAAGTCACAAAGCAAAAACCTTTTCCTCTCTCTCTGTTCCTTCCAACAGAGTTACTCAAGCTACTGGGATCTGTGGGAATCATCACTGATATCTGAAGGATTCTGGAGAAAAGAGGCAATGGGGTGGCTAAAGGAAGAGGAGAGCGAGAGTAAAATACTAGCAGTTAAGCTTAGAAACAACTGGAGTTACAGCATGAGATACAACCACCTGTGACACAGAAGGCTGCAAACTCCCCTGGAAAGGCAGCAGCTGCAGGGACACGGTGCAGGAGCTGGTGGGTAGCAAAGTACATTTGTAAAACTGTGTAACAAGCAGCATGTCCCACTGGAAGCTTGTCTGTGGGACAGACAAGTCCCACAAATTCAGAGCAGCCACAACCCCACCAATCTGCGCCACACTTCCAACAGATCCTACCAAACACTGAACGCTTTCTTACTTAGAAGGGCTTGACAAAACTGTTTAACCTGTTTCTGGATTCTCTGGCAAAAATTACCTGCAGGTCAGACAAAACCCAAGAAAACGACCAGACACCCCTGAGACATCAGCACGTACAGAGATAAAAGTAAGAGCTGAAACCTCTAAGTATTCTGCACACAAATCTTGGTACTAAATGCATTTGAGAGCCTGGTCTAAGGCAGAATGACCCAATAACATGATTTTCCTTCAAAGTGCGGTTTGGAATTAAGATTAAAAAAAAACCTCTGCAGCTTCACAAAATATTCCACTGGCCATATAAAAAGATCTCTGTGGGAAGGAAATCAGTTTATGGCTGCAAAGGTGACAGGAGTGAGCAAAGCATCTTGACTGAATCGCTTCGTAACTAGTCCACTAAGTGTCTACTATCAAACTACAGAGATCCCAAGCAGCACCTTAACCAACACTCACACAACTGCACAATCAGCAGTTACTTAGATTTTTAGTCACCTCCGGGCAAGAATGCAAGTGCGGTGCATCGAGTAGATTAAGCGAGTACAAAGCACACAAACCCACAGCTAAGTTCCAAAAAACAGGTCTCTTGAGGAAAAAAACCAACCCAACAACTCAATCTCGCTCTCTGCATCGAAGCCTCCTGGACATTTTTCATGCCTTCTAATGTGAAGTTCCCCACATCATGTGTATCTTGGAGAGCCACCATGTAAGTCTTTAAAACACTTCAACCCTTACTTCGATCTCTTCTGCTTCTCTGGAATCCAAGCTGGGAATCCTTGTTGAGGCCCATGCCCCACACTTTGGTGATGTCTGTGGTGGTAGAGGACAGCAGTGTGAATCCATAACCGCAGGCAGCAGAGGATATCTTTGGACACAAACAAACCCCACACCATTTGATTATAAACTATAGCTTAGAAAATCAAATTTCACCCCATGCCTTTTGTTCATCAGTGTTCATCCTTCATTAAGTGACATCCAAATACGGCCCAAAGTCGTACGGCCTTTCAAAAATGACCAGAAACGCTCTTTGGTGACAAGCAGAATCTCAAGTCCAACACCACTGCCCTAGAGTTCTGGTTCTGTGTGCATATGTCTTTATTTTTGTATTATTTCGGGCCCATTCAAACACAACAGGAAGATCTATTTGCTCACCTGCGGCAAATAATAAAAAGAGATATTAAAAGAATAACGCTCCCTCATCTTCATTCTTTTGCCCAAAAAAACCCAGTTATAAAAGCTCTGGTCTTCTCTGAATTGGACAGCAGAGCATAACGACTGGAGCATGAATCCCACTGAAAACGATGCCCATTTTCTCTGATAAATGTTGTTTGTGCTCTTGCTCTCTTATGACTCTGGCAAAAGAACATCAGATTCACATTTTCGTTTTACATTTTCCAAATCATATGCTGCTGTAGCTATACCAGAAACCACCCTCATTGACACTGCTACATCAATTAAAAAAATTAAGCATAAAATGGTTTGGGTTGGAAGGGACCTTAAACATCATCTCATTCAAGCCCCCCTGCCATGGCAGGGACACCTCCCACTAGACCAGGTTGCTCAGAGCCCCATCCAGCCTGGTTTTGAAGACATCCAGGGATGGAGCATCCACAGCTTCCCTGGGAAACCTGTGCCAGGGTCTCACCACCCTCAGAGTGAGGAGCTTCTTCCTAATTTCTCATCTACACCTTTCTTGTCCCAGTCTGAAGCCGTTACCCTTCGGCCTATCTCTATAAGCTCCTGCGAACAGTCCCTCCCCAGCTTTCTTACAGGCCCCTTTCAGATACTGGAGGCCGCTATAAGGTCTCCCCGGAGCCCTCTCTTCCCCGGGCTGAACCCCCCAACTCCCTCAGCAGCAGATGGACGGGACCCAGCTGACCCGGAGCCGCCACCCCCGGCCCGGGCCCACCTTCTCCGCCGTTTCCAGCCGGTAGGGCGTGGGTTGGATCCGCCGCGGCTTCTTCCAGCCCACGTCCGGCTTCACGAAGCTGGGGACGCCCAGGGCTCCCGAGTAGCAGAAACCCCACACGAAAACTCGGTCCTTCCGCTTGGCCGCCTTCCCCGCGTACTGGAAGACCGGGGCGACCTCCTCGGCCTCCCGCAGCTGGCGGACGCTCCGCGGGCCCGGGGGCTGGGCCAGGCCCCTGCGGAGGGCGGGCGGCGGCCGCCCCGCTCCCTTCAGCGCCCGCCACATCTCAGGCCGCTGCGGCCGCCGCCATCTTGCCGACCTCTCACCTGCGACCCCGGCTGGCCGCTCCCTGCGCGCGTGCGCACGGCCGCGTGCCGCCGTGACGTGCGACGCCTGCCGGCAGGGGCGCTCCAGCAGCTTGGCTTAAAGGGGCGACGGCACCCCGGTCACAGAGTGGGGCCCGACACCCCGAGCTAGAGCCAGGTCTGAATCTAAACGCGCACCCAGACCCAGACCCAGACCTGCATCTCCACCCAGACCCAGACCTGCATCCAAACCCGCACACAAACCCGGACCCAGACCCAGACCTGCATCCAAACCCTCAACCAAACTCACGCCCACAACCCAGACCCAAACCCCCACCCAGACCCAGACCCAAACCCACACACAAACCTACAGCTAGACCTGGATGGATCCCCAGACCCAAATCCACACCTAGACCCAAACCTACACCCGGACCAGACTCCATCCCAAACACAGACCCACCCAAATCCCGG